>BGPR01007932.1:0-53067 GCA_013235015.1 Araneus ventricosus | reverse complement strand
CCAAATTTGTCTTCTAAAATCTTGAGAATAAGACTGAAACTCTAATGGCTGTTGTTTCCAATAGAATACATATTGAAAATTTTATTAAATCAATTTACAACATGGAGATGGCATCCTGAGTGTTGATAAAACAAATAAAAATAAATTGATATTTTTCACTTGAAGCTGCACCTTTTTAGCTTTGTTTGTATGCTTGCGAATACCATATTTTATTCTACAATGTTGAAGTAAATTCCTTATCCGTATTATTAGTTATTAAAATCCATCTCGTTTAATATTATAGAATTCTATCACGGAAATTTTTTCTGAAGTAGAGCCCAGTGTTTGCAGTTGATAACAAACATTTTAAAGCGATAAACCATACTTAAAACAAAATAGGATTTATTAAAGTATTTTTCACCTGTTTTATTCAAGAAATGAAAGTCAAAAAAAATTTTTAGTTAATTTTTTAAAAATTGGGCTTTTAAGGATTAAAGGAAACTAGTCAAAAACGCATATTCAGTCCTCTTTACTCTTCTACGATGCTAAACACAGTATATGCCTCACTATGTTAATATAAGAAAAAGTTGAGGTAAGAACACTTACACTGGTTTAGTGCGTTATTATTTTCATTAAAATATTCGTGCACTGTTCATATTGTGGAGGCATATTCACTTTTCCCGTTTCCGAAGCTGAAAAATATGAAACAATGTTTAAAACGCTCCATGAGCATAAGATTTTTAGTTGAGGGACTGAAACTTTTTTCTTATATTATACACAATTATATATATTTTATATATTCTATTACATATTGCCTACATATAAGTTAGTAATATATAAGTGCATATAACCGAAATATACTTTACATTGTAAGAATTATGCGATAAATTACGGGGAAAGTTTCAACGCATCAATTAAAAACTAATTTAACATATACAAGATTACAAAATTTTTTTGAAAATATAAAAATTACAAGATAAATTTATTGGACAAAAATGTAAAATGTGTAAAGTGGAAAATGCTTATTTCTACATTCGTGCAAAAGCTGCGTAAGCAAGAAAAAGCAATATAGCAATGTAAACAAGAAACAAAAAAGACAAAAACAAAAGCGAAGACTAAAGACAACACAAATCCTAAAAAATGGAAAAAAAATTGGTAGGAATGTTTATATACAAGGTGTCCACACTTATCATGGTCCAATAGCTAATTTCTAAACAGTTAGAGATAGAATTTTTCAATTGGACATATAGTGAAATTGCTGAATTGAAAAAAATGCTTTGAATGATGGGAAGAATTATAATTATGAGTTTTGAGTCACTAAATATATTTCTGAAAAAGTTATGAATTCTAATTTTTATACGGTCCCACTGTCCTGTCAATCATATTTAGTAAAATATTCTGCACACACTAACATTTTAAACGAAAAAAAGTTCAACTCTTCTGCAACTAAAACTGACCGAGTTATGGAGCTTTGAATTTTAAACCAATAAATGGCCTCGTCGAGGAAGTGTTGCGCATTGATTGGTGGATGGTCTTCGAGGCGGCTATTGAAATGGCGTAAAGTGGTCTAAGTCAGCGATATTCAAAGCTCTTGGCTTTTCAGAAAAGGACTGGCCTGTCGCCCTTATTTCATTGATTAACACAAAGTCCTCTTTCTTATCTTTTACAGAAATTGTTCACACTTGTAATTATAAATAATGTCTTTCCTATTGATTAGAAAAATTTATGCACCTTTTGTAAAACCGCTTTGCTAAATATTACTACAATGAAATATACATATGCATATTTTCCTGAAGGTATAATTTTGATTACTTGATTATTGAAATTTCGATTTTCATTTCTTGATGGGAGTTCAGTGCGATAATTATTGTTAATATTTTTATTATTATTTTATTATAATTTACTGTGTATTAACTAGTTCATTTCGTTATTTTGCATTATTTGTTTGTTTTCTTCTTCTTTTAATTTTCTTTTTTGCTTTTTAAAATTTTTTGTACAAAGAATTGTCTCTCAAGGACTGAATTGTTTTGTATACTTACTTCTGTAAGACTCGTGTTGCACATTTGTTGCGCACGAGGAGTTTGTCATGTTCAATAATAAATAAATAAATAATAAATAACTCGGTCATTTTTAGTCACCGAAGAGTGGAACTTCTTTTGTTTAAAATGCCAGTGATTGAAGAATATTTTACTAAATATGACTGATAGGACCGGGGGACCGTATAAAAAAATTAAAATTCGTAACTTTTTCAGAATTTATTTAGTGACTCAAAAAACAAAATATAATTCTTCTCCTCATTTACAGCATTCTATATGTCCATCTCTAATAGTTTGTAAATTAGCTATCACGTTTTTCGTATGTCGCTAGCAGAAAAAAGCACTTATTAATATCATAGGTGGGCTTCTCTTCCTGACGAGCGGTTTGCCATGATATTTTTCAAATTATTAAACTTTTGTCTTTCGTTTCTTGTATGTTTTTGATTTTTTGTTTCTTTCTTTTATATATATATATATATATATATATGTAATAATCTCACTTAATTTTGCGTTAAATTCTAATATTATACATTTTAAAAGCTTAGTACTATATTAATGTATTCCAAAATCGCTTTTCTTAAACTCAAGTTTCGTTTTATTTCCCACACTGGAGGTATATTAAATCTCGCGTTTTGACATATTTATTACTAAAAGAATATTCTAATTACTTCCACGCGCCTACACAAATCGCGAAATCAGCGACTTATTGCCACCATACTTTTCCCTAAAACACTTACATAATTTACTAAAAATAACTATTATTCCCTTCACTTTGATCACGTGTCTATATGTTAATCCCTTCCTGAGAAAATGCAGGGATTTTCCGTTCTTTTTTTACTTGAAACTTAAACCAAGATGTACGTACATTCCGCCACTCTCCCATAATGAAAGAAAATTAGCGTATAACTCGGCTATTTACTGACCAATATAAAATAAATTTATATACAAACAGGGCAATAACCAATCAAGAAATTAATACTTTAATCGAAGAAATACTAATTCAAATGAAGTAAACATTAGGAAACAGATACTTTATGGTTAACATAAATTCTAAAACAGATTTAAATATGGAAAAACTTCACTAACACGGTGAATGCGCCAATGCAGCAGTACCTCCAAAAAGTGAGAAATATTAACAAAAGAAAACATTAAAACCATTTCAGAAAAGAAAACGTCGTTCGCTCGTTCGGGATTTCCCTGCTGATGACGCATCTCGAACGTTAGCGTTATGTTCTGTATTGTTCTTCTCTTAATTGTCTTTAATGTTTTCATTTGTTAATATATACACTATAAGCCCAAAAGTATCCGGACACTTGCAGATTTTCACATTTTTCAGACTTTCTCCGAAATGGTTTAACTGATTGCCTTTATACTTCGGACAAAATTCTGCTCGTTGTAATGCCGATATCTTTCTGAATACTAATGATATTGAACAGAATTTTTTTATATAAGTTGCCCTGTATATCTGGCTTTAAAGTTGTGAAAGAAAAATTACACTATGTTTCGCGCATGCGCAGTAAAACATTATTTACGAAAAATGCTCATAATTCCTGTAATATTGAACAATTCTTTTCCAAAGTTTTACACAAATGCTTCTCTAACATATTGCCATCTTTTCCATAAGTTTCGTATAATATAACATAAAACTCTGCATGTTATAAGCAAAAATCAGGTGGGAAATTTGAGATTTTTTAAGAAAACCTTTATATGTTCCCAAATATTTGTGCTGAGTTTACGAAAATTCCTGTAAGTATTATACACTTTAAACATTACCATTTCTGAAAGTTTCATCTTGTTATGAGTATTCTGTGAAGCGGGGTGGGCCAAAAATGTTTTTGTCTTCATCAGTTTGTAGATGGTCCCCTAATTGCTCTCAGGACCAAATCTTGACTGTAAAATGTGAGTTATTGTTTATTCTTTACATGTCCGAAGTTTAAAGGCAGTCGGTAAAACCATTCTGGAGAAATTCTAAAAAATGTGAAAATCTGCAAGTGTCCGGATACTTTTGGGCATATAGTGTATATTGGTCCTTATTATAATTCCGCAAAATTTACTTAAAATTTTTAAAGCTCACACCCCTAATTTTTTTCCTTTCACCATAATGCGTAAGTATACCAAATATTTCTTCAATATATAAAGGTTAACCCGTGCCGCAGGGAGCTTGATTAACCCATTGCGGACAGGTACGGCATATAGAATGCGCCAGTTTGTACGTACCATAAGCTGAATAAAAACTTTCGATGGTGGAGAGGTCACCACCCCTCTAATCTCGTACATTCCTCCTACTTGCTCCGACTCTTCCCCTGACAATGAATGGTCAGATCGTGCTTGAAAGAGCATGAAACGCTCTCCATAACCCAACATGGCTATCATAAAAAGGCGGGAAATCATCCCAGCAGAGCAATATTCGACTGTGTTCGAAGAATTAATCAGGGAGAGACAAGCTGAGGACGAATCTGATGCATTGCATCTCAATGGAGAAGTGACTGAATACAACGACCGAGAATCTAATTCTGAGACTGACGTGGAGGACAATCCAGTTCACGAAGAATTATAGCGACTCAAACTCGAACTCAAACGTTTGTATCATCCATCCATTAAACCTCGAATCCTATTATACCATAAAAATTAAAGTGCTATATAATTAAGAAAGCTGTAGAATTGGAAAAAAGGTGTGGCCCATGAAGTGCGCCAATCTGATCCGAGTGCTCTAGAGAAGTCACCTGTCCGCAAAGAGTTAAATAAAGATGTAAAAAATAATTGCTAAAAATTAAGTATTTAAAATTGCATATTTGATACCATATAAAGAAATTGTATAATTTTGCTACAATAATTTGCAGTTTTAATAATCCAATTTTTGATAATATATTAAAAACTAAAATATATACAGTTTTTAATAATATATTGAAATAAATATTCGCGTTTAAGAATAGCCTTCTTTTGCAGTCCGGGTACTGTTTTCTGTGTTCTTGAAAAAGAAATTACTTTTGCTCTTTATCCACAGTTAAAAGTCGATTAAAAGCTTGCATAAATTTTGCTCCTCTTTCGGCTGTGTCATTGACAACACTGAGTTTCCCCCTGAATATTTCTTATCAATGACTTTAAATAAGAACAATCCCAATCCCAAATATCTGGACTGAGATTCAGAAATCCAATTCCTCAGCGTCCAATTTTTTAAAAGTCAATTATATCATTAAATAAAATATAATAATTTTTAATTAGTAATACAAAGTAAAATGAGCTTTTGAAGTCTTCAAAGGATTCCACTGCATTGTAATCTTTATTAAATGTTATAGAAAAGAATTTTAAGTCATAAAACTGCATTTAGAATTGTTGGAATTAAACCTGCGTTTCGAACTTTGCAAATTTTGCATTGATTAAATTTCTGAAATTATTGATTTAATCTACGTTTTTAATTATTAGATAGACAATGACATTGAAAATTTTGCAATTAGATGAAAACTGTGTAATTACTTATATCATTCAAAAATCATTCATCTTATATGAAGATTGATTTCAATTCATCAAAAGCAAGATGTTTCGGCTATGTAGAGTAGTCTTCAGATAGGAAAATGAAACTTGAAAGTTAACTAAAATTAAGAACTTAAAAATTAAGAAAAATAACTCCTATAAAAACGCGAAATTTTAAATGGAAACCTGAATACTTTATAAGTTAGTGAAAGTAAAGCAGAACGAAAAATGCGATAGTATTTTTAGAGCAATGATGCAAAACTTAATTAACTGAAACCGTAAAGCAGAATCTGATTCACTTCGAATATCGGAAACACGTCCAATTCCTTCCGCAGTATAAGAAACATGGAACGTCCTTCCGGTTGAGAGAAAACACGATGATACCGAGTTGCAACTTTCTTTCTTTCTTTTAGTTCTTGTCAGCTCATTAGCTTGATGAAGAAACTTCTTGCAAGTATTGCCTGAAAGTGATTTCAAGTGCAATTCCTTTAAAAATGGAAAAAATACTTGTAAAATATTAATTCAGGTTTTTAGGTTTTAGTAGACTGCTTTGGTGCGAATATTATTGTCTTAAAGAATACAACAGAAATTTTTAAATCATCCCAAACAAGAATAAAAAATCAACACCTCTGAAAAAAGCCTGTGATTTATATCACAGGCTTTATTTTTATAGCAGTTTGAAAAAGTCAGTTTCTTCAACACTAAAAAGTATTTGTCATTATGCACATTGATGGTATAGCGTGTTTCTTTTTTCCTTCAAAAGTCATCAGCTTTCAACTTCTTTAATGTTGGGGAATTTTTTCTTTTGTAAATGATACGTTTTTTTCTATACGAATAAAGTTTGATGAAATGCAGTAAAAATCTTCCAAACATTAAACAAAAACTCTCTTTTATAATGCTGATCACGCTTATTTCTTTGCCCGCCGATAAACAGCATATAAATCAGTGATCTATTTTTAAAAATCTTATTAAGATAATAGATTTTTTTGCTAAAATAGATAAGTAAAATTGATTTTTAAAATCTACACGTATTATTTTATCTTTAATGTATATTAAGATGAACAAGAAATGTAGTTTCAACAGAAAAGTGTTTTTAGTCAGTAAAAAAATTACCTTACTTCAAATCATTGAGGGGAAAAGGAGAACATCTAAGTAAGCATTTGTAAATAATTCTTAATAAATAATTTTAAATAAATCTTGTGAAATTTAAGAATTTCTCGTAAACAAGGGTCCTGATTCCGCAATCACATTTTACATTCATTTTTAAAAAGTCAGACACTAGTGATTTATTCAAGAGCTTTTCAATTTAAATCGCTTAATGCAGTTACTTATTAAAAGAAATATTTTTTGCCAAAAGTTGTCTCCAACAGAAGAAAATATGATCTTAACCCTTTTAATTCTTTTAAGAAATTCATTATACATAGTTGTATTTTCAGATGATGAAAATGGATATTTAATCGACAGGGTGAGGTTGAGTTCACTTGAGGAAATTTTTAAGAATAAGAAATCAGAAAACCCCCAATTTTTAATGTAATTGTTAATCACATGTATTGGTACAAATAGATCAAGCAGGCGCAAATACATGAAATTAGCAAATAATCTCAAGCTGATAAATTTCTATTTTGGTAGTAATAGATTATACTGATATTGTTCAGAAGCTGTAGAAAACTTATCTGTACGACTATGATAAGTGCCCGTTAACATCAATACAAGTATTGGTGGAATGTTGTATTTCGCTCACAGTTGAAGGGTCGTGGTAGACTGATGGTAAGGTCTCGCCTTCAAGTTCGAAACCCTAGTTCACCAAAGATCCGCCGTGTGTCGGGCTGGTGCACTTTGCATCTAAAGTAGAGGGTCAAACTGCATCCCGCTCATATGATGCCGTTAATTACTCGAAATCTCTGAATATTACATTTACATTAAAAACTTTCCTTTTCGCAAATATCAATGGCGGTAATTGTTATATTTTTTCTCAGTTTTAATTTCTCTTCCTTCTTTTCATTCATAAAGGAAACAGGAAGGAAAACAGAGATGGCCGGATATTTAGAGCTACTTTTACGTTTATATGTTAAGAATATGTATTAACATACATCTGATATGAATTAAGCGAAAAATGCTTCAGAATATGATACATCACAGATCTTTCCAAATTTAAATTAACTGGAGTTCATAAAAAAAGCCAGTGTAAACCTTGTACCTTAACAGATGTCAGAAAAACTTGCAGTTATTCATATGATAAAATTCATCGTTTTTACGGTTCTTGCCTCGTATTTAATTGAATTATTAAACTTAATAATCTATTGTTGAACTTCACTGAAAAAGAGATATAATACTTTTTTTTCAGTTATACTATAATTATTTAGAATTTATAACTGCAAAAGTAAGAATATTTCAATATTTACACAAGCTAGGAAGTAAACGGGAACTGGCGTACCTTTATTCAGGTGTGGCACCAATGAGCATACAGGCATACTGTACTCGAGCAGAGCACCATTGTAACTTGGGATGACTCTGATTGGACAAGCGAATCTGACGGAACTACGCTTTGTTGTTTGTTTACCTTTGACCACGCTTTGACTTATTCTTTCAACTAGCGATAGCGAAATGTTCTTTATGTAATACGCCATGGCTATTCAGAATTACAATCTTCCCATTTCTTTGGTAAACGAAGTTGTTAAAATCGTTGAAGATGAAACCATCGCTCGAAGCAACCTTAAAAGTGTTTCCGATGTGTATTCATGGATAGAAGAATATGGAAGAACTTTAAACAAAATACGCGTGTCTCACTGTTGATGCGATGTGCAGAAGAGAAAAGTAGATTTGCTTGTCCAATCAGAGCCCTCCAAACTTACAATGGTGCAGAATGCCTATATGCGTTCGGTGATGCAGGCAGGGCCTCCATGCCGAGGATGCTGTGCCCCCTCCCGTCGGGGTAAACTTTTGTAACCCGATCACACAACAGGCTATTCAACTAGTAGATAAATAAAGATTTGGGGTAAATTTGAAAGAACCATCATTATGCCCCTCTCCTTGCACAGATGCTCGTGCCCCACCTGTCGGGAAGACCCGGCAGACTCTAACGCCCTCCAGCCTTTATTCCGGTTAGCAAGATAAGAAAACAAAAAAATACGGCTGTGATGCTAAATCGAATTGAGTATTGTAGCCTTTCTACTTTTATTGGAATTTAATGTCTACATTCGGCTATAGATTTTTAATAAGACGCATTGAAGACGCCTACAAGCTTTCTACAACGGGCTGCTCAGAATTCACCTGGCTTTATGTTACGTTATGTCAGTTTAAATTGTTCCAGTTTCTTCAAAAGGAAAGTTATTTCATTTATTTGCCCCTTCATCTTATATTAATTTCATTCATGAAACCATCATCTCAACTGAACGCAATAAGAAACTTTGCAAAAGGTCTTCCACTGAATTCTATCTCTTTTACTTCGTATTAAAACGGAAGCTGTGTTCCAAATTTTTTAAATTCAGAAAGCAACACTTCTAGGTCGTCCGTCAAAGATTGGCTAGTATTAGCCTGGAACCAACCCAAGAAGGCGGAAGACCATCAAAACGCTGACATTCGAAGAATTCGTAAATAAGTGGAAGAAATCTATTTTTATATCACCTGGGCACAGTAAATCAAGCGTGAATCGTACTTGAAGGTCAGGAATATTTAAACATTAGGCTTTCTGATCCCATATTATACGAAATTAGTAGTGAACGTATTGAAAACAGTACAAACTGAGAGATTCGATCCAAATTATCTATTTTTAATACTATCTGGAATGCTCGCAATAAAAATATTGTGTTCGGTTTTATCTTCATAAAAATAGATTGGAAAATTACTTTATATTTTCATTATGGTACCTATTCCTTAGGTAGCCGGTAAGAAAAAAAGAAAGAAATTGAATTATTTTAAAGATTTGGGCTGAATTCTGATGCAAAGGATAATCAGAAAATTAACTTGATTTAGAACTTTTGAATTTCAATTATAGCATCAGAATATGTACTTAATCTTCAAATATAACGTAAAAAATAATAAAACTCAATTGCGATAAATCTTTAAGAATGAGTGTACTTAGAACTTATAATGAAAGTGATAATTTTATTTAGTTTATTTAAAATTAGGAGGAAACATAATTCAGTTTATTTATAGCAATAAAATCTTAAATATATAATATATTTGGCTAATGAATGAATAAGATAAAACTTTGGAATGAAAAAATTTAATAAAGATTCCTTCCATATATATCCTTCTGAGTCAGAAACAAATCCAAATTTGTGCTTTTTTACAAAAAAAATTTCCTTTTCATAGAAAAAAAGAAACGGCTGGTATTTTTTTCCATTCCAAACAGAGTGCTGTCAACTATCAGGTTTTTAAGACAACGAAATATCTGTTATGAATACAAATTTTATAATATTCGGTAAGAAACTCAGCATCGTGTTCCAGTATACCACACGTATTCCCGTTTTACAAAAACCGCATAAAGGGATTCTCTTATAAGATTAGCTACATACATAATGGGAAATCCGGGATTCGAATGAAACCTCGAAATGCCAGCGACAACCCAGCATTCAATCTCAGATGATTACGCGCTTGGGGCGTTTTTTGAATCGATGTGAGGAAGGGGGAAAATCCAATATTTTAAGGTCTATATTTTCGGAAACTCCATTCCTAAAAGCCTCGGGGGCATCTTGCGTATGGAATACCTATCAGATTGTTCGACTGTTTGACAGGTGGAATGCTGGGGAGTCCATCGTTATTATGGCCACCAGGGAGCCAAAAAACTTTCAGGAGGCATTTTTCATTCGTGGGAAACCCTTTTGGCTTGAATTCTATAAGAACTTCCCTGGAGAATGAATGGCACCTAGAAATGATTTTGACAAAATAGGTGGGACGTTCGTTGATGTCCTTGAAATACATGGCACTGCTTTTGATCAGATAGAAGTATAATGTGGAAATGTATGTCGTTATGTCATGGCGGATATTAAAACATTTTTTACTGTAGTTCGCATTTTGATGTTTCTTGTCAGTTACTCTTCTAAAACTTTGGAACTTTATTTACGTCTACTTAATGTATGCTTTTGACGAATAGGGGATAATAATAATAGCAAAAACATTCTGTACTTATAGTTTGTTCTAAAACTTTGGAACTTTATTTACGTCTACTTAATGTATGCTTTTGACGAATAGGGGATAATAATAATAGCAAAAACATTCTGTACTTATAGTTTTGTGTTTAAAAATTACACTGTTTTTGATGTTTGCCATGATTCGCTGCTTAGGATAGTCACAAATGTTAAAATTATAACAGAGATTATATTTCTCCATTTGTCTTAATCCATGTTTCGACAGAGCATCAATTGAATGTAAGTCTACAAAATTCGGAATATTTGAGAAACAGATTTTCATTTATTTACGAATTAGAATTGAATGAGCGAATGCATCATTAAATTTTTATTTCTGGCGAAATAATAGTTTTCATCATTGACGATTTTAATAGCATTTTAAATATAACTAGCCGCTCTCACCGGGAGGGTTCGCGGCCAGCACCCACTTTGCTCAGCACTACCCCCTGCCACTTCGCTGCTTCGAGGCTCTCAGCCACTACTTTTTTCAGTTTTAACCCTCTGAGCGCCCAGTTATTTTGAACTTTTAGCTATCAGGTTAGAAAATTTAGCTTTTAAAATAAATTAATCGACCTTTTTTGTTTTTAATTATATCTCTGAAATCTTAAGAATGCTTTATCCATGATTGTTTAAGAAAATATAAATACGAGCTATCTACTTTTGAACTGAACATTAAGAACGGAAGAAGACGTTTGAGCCGCTTGAAGGGTTAAATACTGCATGAAGATCAGTGGACACAGACCATAAAACCATCGTAGATTTCATATTCTTTGTAGACAAAAGATTACTTTAAAATCGTAAAATCTTTCAGTAAACCTCATCTAGTTGTAAGGTTATGTATAAATTTTTCACGAATTCTGGCATGAAAGTCTTCAGATCCATAAATATAGAATGAAATCGCCCTAACTAAACAGTTTCCATCACCTACAATAGATATTTTACAATGTTTTTGACACGCCATTGTGATGGAACTGTTGGGATTTATATATTTAAAATAATGCTGTAAAATCCTCAGACAGTTCGCCATCCTTAACCACAAGACCGATTTCGACATTTTTTTTTCATTTGAAAGGTTATGATATCTAGATATGTCATCAATGGTTGTCCGCCCCCCCCCTAAATTTTCGAACGAAATCGAAAAAACACTTCTTCTCTGTTCATTGTCTATGGGTAAATCTTGTACAAATTCCCCAGCACCAACCACCCGACCGATTTTGACAATTTTTATTATATATGAAAGATTATGACGTCTATATATATCATCAAGGGTCCCCTTCCCTTCGAAATCGAAAAAACTCTTTACCAATGTACATTCTCTATGGGAAAAGGCATCTGGACAGTTCGAAAGCAACAACCAGCCGACGGATTTCGACAATTTTTATTTCATATGAAAGCTTATGACGTCTATATACAACATCAAGGGTCGACTGCCCCCCCCACCAACCCCCATTTTTGAACGAAATCGAAAAAACATATCGACATGAACGGTGGAGAAGTGTTTCTTCGATTTCTTTCGAAACTAGGGGCGCCTGGTGTCAGTCGACCCTTCATTGCAAATTTAGACGTCGTTAGCTTTCATATAAAATAAAAATTGTCAAAATCGGTCTGGTAGTTGTTGCTAGCGAACTGTCTAAAGGGCTTTCCCCATAGAGAATGTACAGTTGGAAAGAGTTTTTTCGATTTCGTTCGAAAATGGGGGTGGGGGCAGGAGACCTTTGATGACGTATCTAGACGTCATAAGCTTTGATATTAAGTAAAAATTATCCATATTCGTCGAGTGATTGGGACTGGCGAACTGTCTGCAGATTTTACCATGTGGGGAAACCCCTTTAGACAGTTCGCCAGCAACAACAACCTGACCAATTTCGACAATTTTTATTTTATATGGAAGCTAACGACGTCTAAATTTGCAATGATGGGTCGACTGACACCCGCCGCCCCCCCCCCCAGTTTCAAAAGAAATCGAAAAAAACATATAGACAATGAACGGCGGAGAAATGTTTTTTAGATTTCGTTCGAAATTGGGGGCGTCAGGGGGTAGACGAAACTTCATTGCAAATCTAGACGTTGTAAGCATCCCTATAAACTAAAAATTGTCGAAATACGTCTAGTGGATGTTGCTGGCTACCTGTCTAAAGGGTTTTCCCCGTATACAATGTACAGGGGTAAAGTGCTTTTTCGATTTCGTTCGAAAATGGGGGGGGGGATAGGCGACCTTTCGTGCCGTATCTAGACGTCATAAGCTTTGATATAAAATAAAAATTATCGAAATCCGTCGAGTGGCTGGGACTGGCGAACTGTCGGAAAGTTTTACAATATGGGTGACCCTTTTAGAAATCCCCCAGCCTCAACCACCATATCGATTTCGACATTTTTTCACATTTAAGCTTATGACGTCTAAATTTGCAATGAAGGGTTTTCTTCTCCCCACCATCCCCTATTTTTGAACGAAATCGAAAAAAACCATTCTCTATATGTTTTTTCGATTTCTTTCGAAAATGGGGGTGGGGGGTGAAGGGCAGACGACCCTTGATGACATATCTATACATCGTGAGATTTCATATGAACAAAATAAATGTCGAAATCGGTCGAGTGGTTGAGGGTGGCGGACTCGGTGAAGGTTTTTTACAACATTATTTTAAATATATAGATAACATATACGTACTATATCTTTGCAATTGATGTTTAATACATTAATATTTCATTATTAATTTAAGTATTAATCCTACCTAGTTAATATTGCAACTCTAAAAACGGAGAAAAATTATCTAACAGCTATTTTTGTTTTATTTTTCTCCAGTTAATTTGATAATGTACCATGTTAATCCATAGCATTAAGACTGAAACACATAAAAAAATCTAAAAGTTTTTCAGTTGAAAATACCTTAAACTTTTTAATTAAATATATGAAATAAAATAGTTAAAAAGAAATTCCCTTAGGATATTAAGAAAGTCAAAAGGCACATAAATATTATTTCAAAATTTAAAATATTAAAAGATTTTGTTAATATTATCCATAAAAAATTCGTTCACTTTCTTTAAGAAAATAGTTTAGTACTTTTTTTATCAAATATGTGAATGCAAATATTTTCAATGCAAAATTCCTAAATGTTTTAGGCATATGAAAAAAGATGTTTATAAAATCAGCACAAGGTAAACTTTTCTCAATTATTGAACTTGTTGTTTTAAAGCAGCTGAGGAAAATATTATAATTTCGCTACAAATCAACAGTCTAACTGAAATAATAAATAGTATGCTTTTCTACGATTTTCGAAATTTAAAGAAATCGTGTGCCAAGCAATAGCATAATTTATTTACATAGATTATAGATTATATTAACGTACTTTATTGTAAGAGTTTCATTTCATACTTTGCATTTGTATTGCTCTTTCTCTCGAGCAATAAGATATTTCCTAATTTTTGTTAAAACGCATTCATAATTTTTAAATATTCCAAACAAGTAAAATAAAGTAAATATCTTGTTATTTAAAATGTTAAAAGAATTTTTGAACAAAGATTAAGTGCGGCATAAATTCGATTTTGGAAAAATTGAGAGAAAATTTGTAAACTTTATTTCAAATGAAAAAAATGAACGATGGCAATAATTTTTAAATATTTAACTATATAGGGTTTAAAATGCAAACTATCGTGTAAGATTTGAAATAGAAGATTCAAGATATTTATCAATACCTTAGAAATTTGCTAAAAACCAAATACTGCTTACCATCAGAAAGCAAATAACACTTCTCTTTATAATTCCTGCAGGGGGATTTGCTTATGAATTTTTTAGTATTTTTAAAAACATTCAAGTCATTTAAATACTATAGATTTGTAATTACACTTACTATTCGACAACATGTCACGCAAGTTCATGTATACATCAAACTTATAGCTGCCTTGATAAGTTTTTTGATTCGTTGAAATTGTCAGCTTTACGTCCTAATTAAATGCAGTCTAAAGGAAACCCAATGTTAAAGGGAGTATTATAAATGAAATTTTCGAATTATTTGTATTTGAAATATTTAACTTTCAAGTCTTCAAAAAATACCGATATTTCTGTATACTTCTGCGTAAGTCTTTTAAAAACTTTTATAATTATTTTAAGAAGAATTTAATGAAACAGACACTTTTATCCTGTATATCAGTGGTTTCCAACCTATGAGCCGCGGCCCACTTGTGGCTCTCGAATGGCGTATTAGTGGTCCGCGGAACGCTAATCAACATTCGAAGTCAAGAAAACTGCATTTGTTTTTTTGCTTTATAAATAATATATTTCTAATCCTTTTACAGTAAGATTTATTAATATCTGACATATACGAGCATATAATATATAAATGTATTATATGTGGTTTTTTTACTTGTATATTCAATTGGTGGGCCGCGAAATATTTTTTATACAATAGGTGGTCCGCACAACCAAACAGGTATAATATTCAAACAATTTAAGTCATAAAGATCTGGAAAAAGTTAAGTCAAATAAGAAATTTACATTTCATTAACATATTGAGAAAAAGAATCACGTGTAGCCTGAACTTAAATGAAATCTTTCTCGAGAAGAATAAATTCAGAAATCATCCTCACCTTTTAAGCAAACATGTATCCTTAAACTTCCTTCGATTGATGAGCACTGAAGAATTAATCCCTGCGTGCGCGATGCAATGTTTGTGTATTTTAAACTTGGAAAAAAGATCTATTAACGCTTCTGCTCACACCTCCGCTCTCCACTTGGAATACCTACGAAGCGATTTAAAATAGATTTCTCAAACGTCTCCCGATGTCTGTTGAAATCGAAAGTGACGTCACGGCCTGTCATCGCGAATCTGAAGTTTGAGCGACAATGTCATGGGGAGGAAAAAAGAAGTTTTAGCACTACCCCTAATTTGAAGGATGAGAAATCTGTGAGCGCTATGTAAATAGTATTCGCAAAATGATATAAAAAATACTTTTATATGGTTTCTGAGTCGTTATTGATTGTCTACTGCCTGTATTGTTTCCCAAATTTTTGAAGTAAGTAACAGAAATAAAGAAATGCATGTAAAGCGTCTGTTTAAGTTTTGAAGGATTGAAAACTGGCAAGCGTTCAACAAGGTAATCTTCATTGAAATAATCTCTCTTCAGAGTTTTTTGTAACTATTGGACTGGAGCCAAAATGTATGTAGATTATTTGTGAATATATACTTGGTGAATATATAAAAGCAGGAAAAATATTTAAAGTAGTGTTATTCAGTAATTGATAGAAAATTCTCTATAATATATGTCATATTTAAAGATTATTTTCTTTCTTAGATTCTTTGGTTTACAAAGTTATTTCTAAAATTCAAGATAATGCATCATTTAAATACATGCTGAATTGTCATTAATTAGAAATCTGTAAAGTTATTTCTGCGACGTCTTCCTTCAAACTTCTAATTATTTGTTTAAATATATTTGTGTGCATTAAGTTTATTATGACATTACATAAGTTTTTTATTGTTAATCCCAATAAGGAAGAAATGACATTACTATAAATATAATAAAACTTTTGAATAATTTTATTTTGTTTTATACTTTTTAATTGAATTATATAATAAAAGCGCGCGCTCTGCGTGTGTATGTGTGTGTGTGTGTGCGCGCGCGCGTGCGTGCGTGCAACAATACTTTTCATGGTTGAAAAAAAAATTCAACCGTTTTCACTGCTTTAAAAATACTTAATCGCGTCCATTTTGAATGAAGATTCGGTTTATTTATTTTTTTCATATTCTTCGACAATGCAGCAATGAATTTTTCTTTCTTATTTCCTTTCATAATTTTTAGAGGAATCTATTGAAAAAACCCAAGATCTTAAGTAATACATTCGGTATTTTAAAAGACGTATAGTCTTTAAAATTAAAGTATATTTAATTTTTTATCAGTATGTTTCAGTCCAGTAAACATGATACTAGATGTGCTTATATAACACAAGTAAAATGTGCCGCATTGTCTTAATCATGAAATCAAATGTGCGTTTAAATGAGGAATAAGAAAGTGCAGCGACAGTGTCACAAAAGACAACGTACAATATCTTAGATGAAGCGAACAGTTACATTTTTCATGCAAATCTGACATCATGAGACTTGACTCTATTAGGGAGGTTCATATACAAGATAAATAGAACAAGTATAAGGCTACTAAAATAACTCGGTTAACATCGGAATTTGATGTTTAAATTACTTCGTTGAGGGAACCAGGACAAAAGTTATGCATATTAGATTTGATTGAAATCAAGCTCAAACAATATTCTTGGCGACAGTTGATCAATAATAAAGGGCAATCAATTAGTTTTAACTTATTTATTTTATCTTCATTCCTAGTGATTTTTTCTAATATGTGATCAATTTGCCATTAAAATTAAATTTTTCAAATAAATTGTCCCTTTTTTTAAATTTTGCAATTTTAAGATATTTAAAGATGTAAAAGGAAAAAATGATGATTAGAAATAAAACCATCAATAAAGAAAAGTCTCTGCTTGAATATTTATTTGCATTAAACAATTTGCAATCCTAAAAAGATAAGAACAAATAGGAAGAAGATAGAAACAGAAAGATAAGGTTTGATTGCAGTGGCTTTATTTTTGATTTCCATTCACACTAACAAATGCTTCTCGAATGTTGTTTCCATTTCGTGTTAAACACTATTTTCATTCATTCCGAAACAATACAGGACCTATAATTACCTTGCTCTTTAAATAATATGTTCAACCAAATCACTTTCGCCATTCAGAAGTCACATACAGAAATAATAACCCCAAATCTGTCATCTTGAGTCGTGCGACAAGAGATCCTTTTAACGAGACATTGGCTGTGACATCTGCCATCTCTCTCTCTTTCACAGTCTTTTCTTTCAGATCCCGGCCTCATTATCACTTTTTTCAATAATTAACGAGAAAAGGTATTGTTGCAGGGATTGACCGAAATCTTCTTTTGAAAAAGCAACAACACAATCGCATCCGAAAGGTAGATGTATTCACTCAATTGTTAGAAGCAATTCAAAAGCATTCCTGAATGTTGCTCAGCTGCTAGCAGTACCAGGAATCCAAACTTGTTCTAGGTCCTCTTCGATTTGCAACAATTATGCCGAGTGCTTCCTCCAGTGTCAATCAAGCACAATGTGACGTCATTTTTATAATCGCTGACGTCCGTTTGTTGGCAGGTTAAGGCTTTGTCATTATTTTTGATTACTTTCATTGGAAAGCCTAATGCAGACAGCTGTCTGGTGTGACTGAATTAAAAGCCCATTTCAAATTATTGAAGTACATCACATGCTGAGAAGCTTGCTGCCACGTTTGAAACTATATATTCAGATTACATTCATTTTAACACACATGAACCTTAGTTATTATTTGATTTTGTTTATAAGATTTTTTCACCTTTCTGAAAATGATTATTTTCTAAAACTATATACATAAACAAAATGTATTATGATTAATTCTAACAATATTGCTTTATATTTTATTCTGTATAAAATAAACCCTCTAATAAAATCCTAGCCTTATTCAATAAAAAATGATGGGATGATTTTAGAGTTATTAACTTTTGTAAACATTTTTATAGCAGCTTTTTGTAATCTTGAGGGTAATAGATTTAGTTGATTTTTTAATTAATATTATTTAATGTAGTTAATACTTGACTAATTTTAATGTAAAGTTGTTTGCCTAAAGAGAAAAACACTAAATTATTGAAGCATGTACCTAAAAACAGTTTTTAAATTGTATTCATTTAAATAATTTGCATTGTATACAAACATAACCGTGTGATTCTTTCAATTAATATCCATATCGTCTTATAATTACTCCAGGAAAAGCAAACATTCTGCTACTTCAAATTTTTTAATATTAAATAAATAATATAGATTTCTTACCAAAAACCATTAAATTATTTAAAAATTAATCTTATTATCTGAAAGCAAGAAACACTGAATTGCATTAAATATATTTAAACCTTTACGCCTCCACAATATTTTAAAGGAGTACACTTGAAAAAAAAGAAGAAGTTCTAAAAAGAAAAGAAGAAGACAAAAAAGAGTTCTTACCGAAAATTACTACATTAAAAAAGCATTATTAATTTATTTCTGAATACCATTGATGCCAAGTTAAGTATCTTACGTCATTTCCTTTTCAATAGAACTTCTAATAAACTCATTGGCACCTGAACCTTTAGAAATTTCATAATTAAGTAAACATTTCCAATACGCATCGATACGCATATGAGATAAAAATAGTAAAATTTATAAAAAAAGACATTTTCTTATAAATTTATCTAATTTTGCATGAGAGATTTATAGATGGGTTTTTTTTTTGCTTACCATTACAGGCAACGCTGGATTCGGACAAAGATTAATTAAATCTTCTTCGTCATACAGTTTTTTTTAAATATAGAAAAACTAATAAGTTATTTTGGGAACTTTTGGCTTACTTTGTTTTTCAAAATTTTCATTACTAAATGAGTTGTATATTATGCAAATATTCCAAATGCTATCGTCACATTTAAAAGTCTCACTGTCAACTTCTATTAATTTAACAGAATTTCGAAAATTCAATATTTCATCAGATTACTATTAATTATATTCAGTATCAAAAACTGTTTACCTATTAAAATCATCACGTTATATTTAATATCAAGAAAAGTTAAACAAAATATCTGAAAACCTAACAAAAGCAAAAATGTTGAAATTTTTAAAAAAGATATGTTGGGACCATACGGGTTCAGGATAAATTTTCTTTTCTGAACTCGCTAGAACGTGTCAAGAATCTGTATTTCAATTTTTTTATTACTCTTCAAAATTTTTAAAAAAATAGTTTTTAACAAAACAAAAATGTCAAACATCATGACACAAAAAAAAGTATTTTACACATGCTTCAAATCTAACCTTAAAGTGCAATTAAAGTTAACTAGAAGAAATTTTATATTTTGAGAGATTGTGTAAATACAAAAAGCTTTGCCTGATAAAAGAAAAAAATGGCAATTATAATAACGTAAAAATGTATTTGTACCCTCATGCATATAATTTCTTTATTTTTAATAACCTACTTTATAGAATGTTTACTAATGATAATGAATTAAGTCGTAATACATGTAAATAAATTTCTAGCTATTAATTTATAAAACGGGGGAGATGTTAAATTCTATGGCGTATATATTCTCCTTAAGGTATCCATCTGAACATTATATGAAAACTACTAATGGAAAACATTCGTAATGAAATATTTTCCCCTTAAAACCTCACATTTCCGAGCTTTCTGAAAAGCATGAATCACCAAAGAGTGCTAATATTGATTAATTCCGACATTTTCAAATTGCTAGCACATTCTTTCTTAAATAATTATGAAATCATTTATTCTGAATACAAATCGGTGAACTTCCAACAAAAAGAGTATTATATAGTAGCAGTTTTCTTAAATTAAATATTAACCTCCGCCTTTTATCCACTTTTTCCAATTATATTTTGCCTTATTGTTGTTTAGATCAACTATTATTTCTTTTTTTATTATTTTATCATTATATTTATCCGCTTCGTGAAAAGGAGTAATTTAGCATGCTGTTTGAGTTTTTTATATACTTTCTTCTATAACCCTCGTGTTGTACATATGTAGTGCTCGAGTATTCAGATTCAATAATAAATAAATATCAACCTCAAAATTAGTAAAATTTTAAGTGCATGAAATTTTAATTTACTATTTAAGTTTCGAAATTTTTTCTTAAAGAATAGCTCAACTATTTTTTTCACATCAAAATTGGACTCAATATATGCTTTCTTTCTACTGATGCAAATTATTAGTAAAAAAAATTTATCTTTGCTGATAAACTTAATGCAAAGATTGAAATGGAAATTTCAATTACATGTCAAATTTTTCAACATGGTCTGAAGATGAATAGTTTAAAAAATTTAAATGATTGTCATATAAAACTTCTATCCCGTTTTTATCACTCTTCTATCCAAAATCCTTTACATTTGGCTAAATATTATTTTTTACTAATATGAAATGAAATCGAAAATTTTTCAGTGATAAAATGTCCAAGCATATTTCAAAAATTAGCAATACATTTTATTATCTTCGATATAGTCATCACTATTAATCAAAATCTGTAATCGCAAGCACTGTAAACCGCGTCTTTCAAACATAAAAGAATAAAATTTTCCTTTTTCGCTCATAACGACTTAATATTCTGTTTTTTCTTAAAATATTAATAAAAAGACTTTACTATGACGAACTTGCTCGTTACCGAGTTGCAACTCTGCTTTTTTTATGATAAACAAGGTAAGATCATAAAAGGAATAAGATGTCACAGATAAACTTTAAGTAGATAAACTTAAAGTATTCAGATTTATCATCAACAGACCCAGAAAGACAACTTTTAAAAAGCCATATGCCCATTTCAGTTCAGAAGAATTTTTGAAAAACGCTTTTATTACTATCAGAAACAATTAGAACATTAAACTCACTTAGAAAGAACAGTAATATCTGTCCCCGAAAAATTAATTGGAAGGAAGAAATGAATAAAATTCCATCATATTATACTCAAAAATTTAACGTGTTAAGTAAACAATTTTGTTTAATCTAAGCATATTTGCAAAAACAAATTCAAAGTCAGGTCGTACTCTTCCCCATTTCAAAGCAAGCACATAGAGGAATTTAGAATCAATTCCGAATCACCAGCCGGTTTGTAGATGACCATTTCATTTGTCCGAATTGGAACTGTGTTCGTGGATCAATTATGTGGCATGTTCTTGAAGAAAATCTTTATGAGAATGTCAAAAATTTATAATTTTATTGCACCCTTCATCAAAATTTTGAAAATTGAGCTTTGTAACACTCTAACAAGGAGAGAGCGCGACTTGGGAGATTCAGTTTGGGATGAGACTTGGTATATTAATAGTATGCCTTTAGGGTGTTCATCCATTAAAATGCTTTTGCGCAATGGCCAGCCAATTGGGAGAAAATGGCCCTCAAACTTTCGGTATAGCTTATATACCAGTGAGTTGTCACAGTGGCTGAAGCGCGAATAGTCTGGTCAGGATAGTAGTAGTATTCTAACCTTTTGCCCAGGGCTCGATCCCGCCTCCGTTTAATGTTTAGAAAATATTTTTTAAAATTAATATTCAATTAAATTAAAAATTTATAAACATTTTTCATTAAAATATTAATAATTTTTAAGCATTAAATATTTTTATTCATATTATATATGAATCATAGGCATAATTTAATTTTTAAAGTTAAATAATCATAAAAACAACTTTAATGAATTTAAATAATAAGTATAATTACTATTATCACTGTATGTCATGAAAATGTTTTAATGATTCCATTAAAGTAATAATAAAATTTCCTATCTAGCCTTACGGAACTGATTTTGGTGGGGAAAAAAGCATTTATAATTATTTAATTGTTTAAAAATTAAATTATAACTGCAATTCAAGGATCATATAAATAAGCAGTTATTTTTCAATCAAATTATTAATATTTTAAATTAAATATTTATAAATTGTTAATTTAATTTCAAATTATTAATTTCAAAAATTATTTACAAAAAAGAAAAAAAAAATAATTATAAAAACAAACTTAATGCTGCTAGAGAATAACTAGTAATAGTTGCTGTCATTAGATAATTATAATAGTGCTCTCATCGTAAAATAATTTCATGGAGATTTTTTTCCATTGTAAATTTTTGAAATTTTTCAACATTTATTATTTTTTATTTACAAACAAGAACTTCTCATAAAAACATTAGAAATAAAGGAATATTTTGACATATTACATAATTAATAAATGGTGAGCGATTATTTTAAAGATCTATTGGGTTCAGATTCTTCAAATTTTGCACCATCTTTCTCTGCATTCAAAAGTTTAACGGCTGTTCTCTCTCTTTCTAGGTCAAAACCGGTTCTGTAAAGAAAATTTCCACTAGAACGGAAATTTTGTAATTACTTTTACGGAATCATTCAAAAATTTTAATAACATATAATGATAATAGTATTATTATTTAACATCACTCAGCTTATTATTTAAAATCATTAAAGTTGCTTTTATCATTATTTAACTATTTAAAAATTAAATTATGACTTTGATTCATATATTATATGAATAAAAATTTATTTAATGTTGAAAAATTATTAATATTTTAATAAAAGATATTCATACATTTTTAATTTAATTAAATATTAATTTTAAAAAATATTTTCAAAAAAAAACGGAGGCGGGATCGAACCCTGGGCAAAAAGCTAGCACTATACTGACCATGCTATTAGGGCTTCAACAAAGGTAACAATTTACTGATATATAAGCTATGCCGAAAGTTTGAGGGCCACTTTCTCCCAATTGGCTGGCCATTGCGCTTTAGCATTTTAATGGATGAAGGTATACTAATAATATACCAAGTCTCATCCCGAACTGAATTTCCAAAGTCGTGTCTTCCCCTTGTAAGTCATAAATATATCCACTCAGTTTCAAGGATAAACGGTATTCTTGAGTGACAGTACCACCACAAATAGAAATACATGTAATGTGAGCGACGCAATAGATCCCATTACACGCGTCTAATATACAGAGCCTTCTAAAAGAGCTACGTCCCGACATCGACGATGCGTTCATTAACCAGCCAATACCACCATTACTGTACCGCCAGGAGAACCGAGAACCTGCTTATTTATACTGCAACTTATCATCCGGGATCCTCGAGGTAGTCTTCCAGCGGACGCCAACCTCTAAGTATTTCAGTGTTATATCAGGCATTTCTATGTCTAACAATCTCTCCTATAGAGCGGCAACAGACCCTTATTCCTATTATTATACACAACCCTAAAGTTTAAGCAAAACAAAAAATAATAATTTATAACTGATGTTAAACAAAACATATTTTCAAAGACGAAAAAAGTCTTTCTTTAAATAAATGATTCTCAAAGTTTTAAACTTCACCTGCCCTTAAAACACGCTGAAGAAACTTGCTCACTGTTGGTTTTAGTTGGAAAACTTAACTGCAACCGAAGTATGAAATTAAATAATTATTAATGTATTTAATCGCAGTTTAGTATATAATGAAGTATCACGATAAACTAAGCAGAACTGAACACAAAAGGAGTACTTTAGCTACCTTTGCAATAGCAAAGAGAAAGCATGAAAGTTTTCCATAAAGCGAAAATTATAATAGATATTTATAAGATGAGACAACAGGCACTCAGTTTTAGTTCTCAGATATGTAACTTTCTTCGAAAATCACACTTTTCAAATATAATTTAAAAGAGTTTTAAAGCAATAACAACAAGACAAAACAATGCATTAGATCTTTATTGAAGAAAATTTAAATACTTCCCAAAAAATTGAGAATTATATTCCCAGTAGTTTTTCAATTTATCTATGGAAATGTAATTACACTTATCCTGAAAATTTATGGAGAAAATTGAAACAAATTTTGATTTCTAAGAAATTTCATATAAGGGGACTTGGCATCCTAAGAATTTCGGAAAATCCATAAAAATATCGATTTTCCAATTTTAAGTGGAAAATTATCCTTGAACATTTGACTTGATAATCTGAAAGTTACAAAACAATCAGACAAATAAGTGAGATATGAAGTTGTTTTGTCTAACACGTTATCAGGTGCCACGACCACTTCCAATGTTTAAATCATGCATATTTTTTGTGCAAGTTGCAAAGATACCTAATTTTTTCTATGAAAGCAAAGCAAGACAGTTGTTTCAAACCGAAACGGTTTATTCTTTGTTTGTTTACAGTTTTACTGCTTTCGCTTCGTATTTATTAAGCACAATTGAATCATCATCATTGCTTTCGCTTCTCTTTTTGTTTGAATTTCTCACTCTCAATAAAATTTCAATAAAATGGTTCAAAATTTTTGCTGCGTAATAATAGATATTTTATAAATAAAACTACAGATCATTTTTTAAATATTTTGACTAAAAAAATTTGAAAAAAGTGAATTTTTTCTAATTATCCCTATATTTGATGATGCTCATTAATAATTATGATAATAATATATATTAATAAAATTGATATCTTAAAAATTATAAATGTCAGATTATTCCTCTGAAAAAAAATTAGATTGATATAGTTGTTTTCATTCCAATTTTATTGTGTTGAAATCCTTAAAGCTGTTTTTCTCAGTTTGCTTTTTCTAACATTGTGTCTCCTACAAAATGCTAAAAGTCAATCCCATTTTATTCTAATTGCTTGAAATTTTTTGTGTTCACTCACAAATGCATGCTTAATAGAATTCAGGATGTATTTGCAAAAATTTTGATTAGAAATTTTTTTTAAATGTACAAAGTGAAAAATTCTAATGTTTTACAAAAGTTTCTCAGAAACTAATGTATATATCGAAACTCCGATCACTATTTCTGTTAAGTACATTTAGAGGTCCGTTTCAAAAACAATTTGGGGAAAAAATATTAAAAATTGTTTAAGAAGAAGCATTTTTTAAAAGGGCTTAATTTTTTTTAAAATTTAAAAAAATTTAAAATTTGTAACTTTTGAAAAAGAAAAATATTTTAGAATTTTAAGTTTCTGCACAGTTTACATCTATATACTACAAAATTAAAGTGTTTGAACAAAATTGTGGAAAAAATATTGAGGCGCCAAATCCCCTTTGTTTAAAGTAGAGTTTTCTAATGTTGTGACATAAGGATACCTTGAAAATATTAAATTTCATGTTCCAATTGCTGTCGCTCTAATTGTTTACTTAAAATGAGACCCTAATATAAATAAAGGTTTATATGCATATAGCAATGCCTGATATTTGACCGTATGGTTCTACCAGAAGCACATCAAACACATATTTCAGTTTGGTGTTGCATTTTCTGACATATATTAATGCTATAGTCCGCATACAAATGAGATGTTTGCTCTGCCTGTTATCATTTTCTGTAAATGATAACAGACAGAGAATAATCCAGAATGATTAACATTTAATATCATTCTGGAAAGGATTACTTCAAAAGATAATAATGTTTCTTTTTGATGATGTAACTCATAAGCAGCAATGAGTACTCACAGTTAGGTAGAATTAATATAGTATTTTAATGATTAGTATAGATCAGAAATCTCAATAGAAAAGATGCTTCCATGAATTACAATGTTCTGTTTAATTATATTTTTCTTTGTCCTCGAGGCAGAACTAGAATTGACTGAATTTCAAAAATTATTTTATAGATCTTTTTCTATATTTTAAGCTAAATGGGAATAGAAATCATATTTATGAAAACGGACATAAAATAAAAGTACAACAACATACAGAAACGTTTTAGGAATGCAGTTAAAAATTTAGAACGAGCATGTATTAATTTAATTCATCATTTCTATCTTTTCATTTATTTTTTTGTTCATTCATTCTTCTGATGTTTCTTTTATGCTTCAAAGAGCATCGGCCCCGAACACTGAAATTTTAAATTCTGGCACACACGAGTAAATCGTTTGTATGCCGAGAGTTAACTCAGAAATTCGGGAAATGCTTATACAAAGGCGGAAGAAGTTCGCCCACACAAGAATCTATCAGATCTTTATCTGTAAATCGCTCCCGTTTACGTTTGAAGCGTAGGAAGGTTTGAACTTGGTGACATCCTTTTTATTTGGTAAAGTGAGGAAGCTGGCAATAATGAACATTCAGATCAGTAATTTTCAAAAGGCATGAAGTGTATCAGGTGAATACTTCTAAGTCTTCAATGTAAATATGTGCATATAAAAGTTTCTTATAGTTAATTAAATCTCATTAATTCGGTATTTATGCTCAACTGAGATCAGATAAAACTAACTTTATTAGCATTTCAGATATACGCTGCTGAGAAATTTTTAAGTAATGGTATCTGCTTCAATTTTTACCTTAGACTACTTATTGAAAGGGATGGTTTTTAAATAACATTTATTAAATTGATGTCGCTTATTATTGTGATATATTATTTATACACTAGGGACTAAAAACAATCTTTACGGGTGTATTCGACAGACGAAGCTGTGAAGATCTGACCATCACGGAGCACCATGTGCAACAAAAAAGAAGAAATGCTAGATGTTGCATCAACATTTTATTTTCTAGCAATATAATGAACTTATGAACTTATTTGTAAATGATTTCAGATTTCGATATTGATGTCAAGGTGAAACCTATGGAGATCTTTAGATCAATGACATCTTATTCAATGACTCTTATACTACCATGTATTATTGCGATTTATTTTCAACCACTCTTCTTTAATGACCAGACTGTCCGCCGAGAATATGGGTTCCGTAAAATTTCAATTAAATACCTTACGCGTGTCTTGGTCTTCACGGTTTCGTCAAGAAAGTATTTTTAACCCTTTACATTCGGATATTTCCTCTCCGGCACCACTCTAGACGTTGCATCATTTCGACTTTTCTTGATTTCGAAAGTTGAAAAAATATTCCATACTTGTCAGAAGACGCAGATTAATTTTTTTAAAAAAACGAGCCCTTGTATTCAGTGAAGTATTATGCACCTAATTATTTTTCTAGTGTAAAGAGCTAAACTTTTAATCACGACAAATATTTAACCCATACTATTTTAGATAATTTTCTTTATTCAATGCAGACAAGCACTATACAAATGGATTTAATTCACATAACGCCGTCATCACAGGAAAAATATAATTGTGAATGTCATCTAACAACCGACTGCAAGTTGTCTTAAGCTTTGCTGGAATTTCACGTGCTTTGTCATCCTGTAAGATGCACAATCGATTTAAAAATAAAGCTTTTATACATTGAATTGGGCTCCAACTATGTTTTCTAAAATTTGAGCTTTCATGTAAAAGTGAAAATGTTGAAAATTCAACTAATCCATTAATTAGCTGGATAAACTGCAACATGCCTATAAAATATGTAAGAATATAATTTCGCATTGGAGTTATTTATGAATTAACTGATATGTTTCATAATTTTCTTATTACCTTAGGCGGGTTTATTTACTTTTTCAATAACAAATACAATGTACTACAATAAGAAAGATTTCAAGATAAATTAAATTATCTAACATGATATAAGAACAATGCTCAGAAAGTGGCAAACTGTAAAACAATTTTCAACAAACCTAAATGCGGAAGTTAAAGCTTAATTGTGGCTACTACAAAACTAATTGATATAAAAGAAACCCTCATTTTTCATTAAAATATTCTAAATATGCAAAATCTGGAAAGCATCTTCATACAATAGTCTGTAACAATGGAAGAAAAACACATGTTCAAGTGTTTATAAGAACACTGCAAGCAGTGTGAAATTCATTGCAATAATGAATTCAAAAATTTCTGTAAAACTTCGAATTTGCAAAAAAAAGATTCGTTAATGATTTAATTTATATATAATTCATGGCAACTTCCGCGTGTCCATCTTGTCAACCAAACAGTAACTGATTATATTAGATATATTTAGGAAATCTCTTACTCAATGTTCCATTTTCCGACCAAACTTCCGCATTTCTAATTATTTCAATCTTTTTTATTGTTTAAATTCTCCCAGACATGAAAAGGAAACATTTCAAAAATAAATCTGCATTTCTAATTATTAAAAAAGGAGAGCTTATTAATAAAATATGCCTCGTAAAGGCCCCGAACATTTTAAAAATAAGTGTAACACGGTAAAAGCAGGGAATTTATTGAAAATTTTGAATTAATGGAAATGGTAGGAAATTGAGTTCAATAAGAGATAACAATAATTTTTAAACTAAAAATGATAGTAAAAAAATTATTTTCAATATTTAGCAGTTCTATCATAAATAATACGTAATTAATTAACAGAAAATAATTTTATTAAATAAAGGAATAATCGATCATACTTTTACTAATAATTTCAATAAATAACTCATTTTAATGAGCAAACAGTATACAATATTTCGAATGCAGTTACTGTACAATAAAACTTCAAAACAAATAGTAGAAAATTCACAAATTCACATCCAACGTCTTTAAAGTTTTTTTAAAAAGTGAGATGTTTTTTTATTGCTTTTTGATAGAATACATTGTACGGCGTTATAGTTCAAGAGTAAATTAATGTCCTTAAAAGATGTTGTACTTAAGATCACTGACAACAAAATGTGCTGACGTATTTGATTAAAAAATTATTTTTTTTTTTTTTGTTTTTAGATCTAATTATCTAAAAGACATACAAAATATAGACTATATTTTACCATCATATTAATAGGACATTCGAGGGACTAGAGAAAAATACGAATTTTCAACGAGTTCGAATTTTTTACATTTCAAGGTGTAACTTGTAAACCACATTTACAGAAAACATCTGATACAAACATATGAGCAAAAAGATTGATTTATTAGATCAATTATCCACGACAAATTTCTCTGAAGAAAAGCGTATACACTTCATCCAAGAACCTTTGTTTGGAAATATCCCGTAATTCTCAAAAGTTTCTAAGGTAGTATATGAAGAAAAAAATAAAGTTGAGAAAGGAAAGCTTTGTGTTCGAAAGAGGTCATCTGGAAAGTAAATATAGAAACGAGACTTTTTTTCTAAATCCCAGAAGAAAAGAAGACAACTTTTTAAAGTAGGAAACAATGTTTCTTCAGAGTTCGTTCACTTTTGTTTATCGTGATAAAAAATAGCTGCAACCAGCAAAATGGCACCTGCGCAATAAGCCAAATACCGAATTACACAAGAAAGCGCGAGCTTCTTATTTCAGTTAGACGAACATAGAACTTTTTCTAACTAATAATAGCTCCAGATCTAACGTACATTTCACATAGTTGGCTATTAATTTAATTAAGAAATCCGTTTAATTTCAGTCATGATTTCTTTTTCTGTAAGTGGTAAGTGTACTCATACTATCAGTGTATGAAACTGTGGGCATTTTTGAAATATCTAGATATTTAGAATTAACATGCCAGGATTCTAAAAAAATATTCATATATTAAGTTGAACACTTTTTATGCATGTTTTCTGAGCTTGAGTCACATTTTATTGTTTAGCTCATTGAAAGCATTATTTCAGATGTTGAATCTTTTTCCAACTGTAGATCACTGCAAAACTTTGGATAAAAAATATTTTCGATATGATGTAATTGAAAATTTCACGTTACTCTTACGTTACTTACGTTAATTTTACGTTAATATTTTGATTCAAAATTTCATATCCACACTTTAAAACGTAAACGAGAACTCAAGTAACAAGATATCCCAGAAAAATGTATGCACCATTTGAATAACTACTACATAAACAATTAATAGCATACATAAGAAGTTTCGTAAGTTAAATTAACTTATATGACTGTAACTTAAGACTGTTCCAATTGTTTTGTTGTAAATTCAGGTGAATGTCACCGGTCATGGAACTCTCAAAGAAGGAAAATCAAGTAAATTCACGCGTTCAAAAACTACTCTGCACAATTAATAACCAAATGTAGTCCTCAAAAATTAAACAAATCCACAATCAAACAAGTATTATCATTTTCCAAGTACATGTAATTATGACAGTTTACAGAGCCAATATTTATGAAAACTCTTAGCCTTCAAGGTAAAAAATTGCAAATGTAAAAATTAAAAAACATATTTTATATTAATTAATTTGAATCATGAAACATTCGATAACTATAAAGATTCCGCATTTATATTTATTGATTTTAGTTATGAAACTATGAAAAATGTTAGTAATTATTTCTATAATACTTATTCAAAGTATGTAAATATTTTTGAGGAACCCTGCGTATTGTGACGTGAAGAATGAGTAGTTAGGAAAGCGACCTTGATGGGCAATACACCTGAAATAAAAAAAAATTCGAACACAATCGAAAATTTTGATTATTCTATTATATCAATGCAATTTCTTCTGGTAGTTAATTCCTCTGCAGAGGGACATCCTAGTTGTAACGTATGAGATAGATGCTGAACATCTAAAGTGAACCTGTCACAAAAATAAGCACTAGTGTAGGTAAGAAAATAAAATAAAAACGAGACATGCATGAACGCTCTCTCTTCACAGTGCTTTTAAAAAGATGTGTGTTAATAACTGTAATTCATGCTGTGAAGTAATTTTGGCTTTCTATGTGAGAAGAGATTCATTCTTAATTTAAAAATCCAATTCTTTGCATGGCAAATCTATCTTTCAGCAGTAGCAATTCAAAACACTGTATATGAATATATGGCTGGATCAGAAATAAAAGAATTGGGCTTATTTATTTATTTATTTACAACCCTTCCAGGCCCAGCCTACCCAAGAGGGTGTAAGGCCTACCACAGACCGGAGGGGAAACATAAAACAAAAGAAATGAACTTCATTAAAAAAAGAATTTACAAAGAACCCCAAGTGGTGAACAGAAGAATTTAAAAATCGTCGTTTACAACAATGAACTCAAAAAAATACTAAATAAAAAATAAAGAGCAAAACACAAAGCATAAAAAGATAAAGAGCAAAAACTCAAAACACAAAAAATTAAGAGCAAAAAGACGAAACGCAAAAAACCCAAAGAGCAAAACCACAAAAAGCTTAACATTAAAAACACAAAAAGAATAAGAGCAAAAACACAAAACGCAAAAACTCAAACAGCAAAAACACAAAAAGCTTAACATTAAAAACACAAAAAGATTAACATTAAAAACACAAAAAGATTAACATTAAAAACACAAAAAGATTAAGAGCAAAAACACAAAACGCAAAAACTCAAAGAGCAAAAACGCAAAAAAACTAATCATTAAAAACAAAAAAATAAAGATAACCAAATAAAAAATCAATAGCATTTAAAACCAAAACAGTTACAAACAAAAATCGAAAGATAATAAGCATTACAAAAACTACACAAAAGCGCAGAAGCACACAAGAGATCTAACCAAAACTTCACAATGGACAAGATAACAATTCAAAAGAAAATAAAACAATTCCTAAAACCGTCGAAAACTCGAGAACAGTTAAGCGAGTATTAGAATGACATCAAGCTGAAGAAAATAATAATAATAAAAAATTCCAGAAACCGGAACACTCCAATGAAGTCCAAACTCTGTACCGATTAAGCCTATGTCGCCACAGCCTATGTATTGGTTAAGCACTTATCCCCACAGAATCTGAAGATCTTCTCAAGTCGCAAAATGCACTCCCTATTTTTCAATAAATTTTTGAACCACTCGACTCGATGATTCAGTGCGGGTTCTTTAAGATGATGTTCCTTAGTCAGCAGGCAATGAAAAACGCAGGATCCGCGTCATCTGATCGGCCAAGAGGGCAAAATGGTGAGTTTAGTTTTTTGAAAAGGGAATTGAGTTATAACGCTTAACCCTTTCGAGTTCATTGGTTTCGCAGTGCAACCACACATTGAGCACTTTTTTGCTGAGAATGGGCGAAAGGTAGCCTAATTTTTTCTTTCATAACTTCAGAGCCATATATATAGGCAACTTATATAAAAATTCTAGTTCAATACCGTTAGTATTCACAAAGATATCGGCATTGCAAGAGTTAAATTGCTTTCGATCTCTAAGAGAAACGAAATGATGAGGGTTCTTGTACAAATTGATATCTTCTAAAATTAATCTTCCAAAATAATATTGAATTTTATGAAAGCTGAGAATCCTGAATACTCACGTATACTTATAAATTAAATGCATAATTAAATTGCATTTTGATGATAACTTATTAGGAGGAAAAATTTCACTTGAATAGTTTTTTTTAATAGAAAATTCACTTATTGGAGGAATTGGTTTCACTGTGAAACCACAAATTTCTTGAAGAGAAAAAAAATTATGATCAGCTACATGTCTAATAATCATTTATGAAATAAATTTAGTAATTTTGAAAAAGAAGCATATAGTGAACTTAAAAGGGTTAAATAATAAAATATTAAATTGTTGTAAAATTTCTTATTACGTCTGATATATTTCAAGGATTTTTTTAAAGTTTTAGAGTGAAAACATATTGCTTGACAATTTTTCCAGATGTAGCGAAACCGTGTTGCAGAAGTTTTCTTGTAGCAGTCTTGAACACGACTTCCTGCATTTTCAACATCACAAGATTATAAACAAACGCGAGTTTCCACCCCCTGACCACGCGTTTTGTGTTTAGATCCGGCGTGTAGTGAAGATAATAATAGAGCATGATAGAGATTACTATGTTAATCAAATAAGTTAAATTAGTAAATAAACCAAATTTAAAAATAAATTTAAACATACATTACAGAATTTAAGCAATGTTTAAGTAGCGCACAATATGCCGCTGCATACAACAAACAAAAGAAGTCAATGATAATTCAAAGAAAGTAAAAACCACGAAATAAACTCTGATAGAATCGAATTAAACAGATAAGGAATCCATTCGATTCCACTTTTTCAAGAGCTATAGACTAAATTCGAAATGGATTCAAAGAAATTGGGACTTAGGCTTGACCTAAGTCTAACCAGAGCCTCTTCATAGCCCGAAATTTCCCAAAACACAAGACAAACAAGATAAGTAAACAACGAAAGAATTTTCAGAAAGAAAAAACAAACATAATACCGCTAACAAGATTGATTTAAAAATTATTAGCCTTCCGACAAAAATACCTTCATAGAAATATCAGTAAAGAAGAAAATTTCAAAATTCAATCAATTGATAATAATAGAGTATACAGTTTGAACCTCTTCTATTGACCAATAATGACCAATCTCTGTGGTTTTGAGTTATCATGTTCCCATTACACAGATGAATGGACACAGCCTACCCTTTGACGGATTTAGTTCAAAATTTCACACAGATACAAAATTATGGTGTAAATACCACATATCAAATTTCTTTTTTCCAGCTTGTTACGTTTTTGAGTTATCCAGTTCATACGCCCACGAACAGGCAGACTTCCCTTTTATAGATTCCGCTAAAGATTTGACAGAAATCTACAGTGTTGGCAAAAAGACCCCATACCAAATTTCATTCGTCTTGTTTGTCTCGTTTTCGAGTTATCGCGTTCACATTCAAACAGATATAATTTTTAAAAAATTGGATTCAGATAGATCTAAAGTGTAGAGATTTATCAAAACTTCAAGGTCAGGATTTTTGGTGACTATAATACATTTTCCTTCGTATTCGACAAAGTAAAAACACGTCAGCTTAGAGTAAAGGATTAGAAGCAATCCTTTTCATAAAAAATGCCTCTTAAGTATTATTAGAAAAATAGTTATTCACATGTATCGAAGTATAATATATTCGTACCAAAACTTCAAATTCTGCGAAGAGTAATAAAGCCTAAAATGTTTTTCCGTCCTAAGAAAACATTTATTCTCTTTAATAAAAACACATACGAGAAGATATTTTGGCTGTTATCCAACGCACAATTTCACGATTTTTTTTTCTTTTCAAATAGTTCTTTGAGCAAACAGACCTTTGATATTACGTGTTTAATAAAAATCTTGTCACAAATGATGAGATAGCGGATGTTACTCAAGAACATATTGACAAGAAAATAACAGTTCTTTGCGATGTCTCGCTTATTCTGAAGGGGTCAGTGGAAAAGGGTATCACCATCAGGCGACGTTGGAAAAATACATTTGCAGACGGAAACGTGTGCTTACAAACTTTCGTTTTTCATATTAAGGAACTTTTTGCAAAGAAAAAGAACTTAAAAATAACAGTTGGGTCGTTCCTTCTGAGTAGTTCTGAATCATTGAAGACATTTATTAAGAGAAGGTTTTTTTTTTTAAAAAAAAAATGTTACGATGGAAAGTAAACATAATAAAGTTTCGTCTAAAAGAAACGAATCGCAAAGTAATGATTAATATCTGAGAGATTTTTTTTCAGTTGCTGGTTTTGCAAAGACGTGACTCAAAGCTTAAATTTAAAAAAAAGATAGGATATTTTATATTACAGGATGAATGGAATGTTTAAGCAATTATTTTTGTATAAAAAACATTTAAAAATTATTCTAGTAAGATTTCAAGGGCATGTCCATCAATATTTGGTTCACAAGCAAAAATGTTAATATGGTTGGTCTAGTCCTTCTTAGCCATCCATTCAAGTCCATGACTCAAGGCTACATAATAAAAGGGAAGCATGACTTCTTCCATTGGTCAAAACCACCTAAAATCACCGGAGTAGCAGTTGAGGTAAAAATCTGACGTAACTCCAATATACGGGCTAGGCTGCCTCTCATTGCTGAGGCATACATCTGTATATCAGTTTTTGAATAATGCTAGTAAAAAGCACAACAAGAGGATAGAAACTATAACCATCTTCTTCGTACTCATGTCATATCTCATTTTCCATTTCAGTGCCTGCTGTATGAATGTATAAGAACTTTTGCATTTTTAAAGCAGACGCATTGCTTATTTTTATTCATTAAATGTTGAAAAAAAATAGGATTTCGTTATCAAAATTGGTTTCAAAACAAAAACGGATGATAATCACAACGTGAGATTTCAATTTTGTGTTTGATAAGTAGGGTGTTTCATAAGTCTTGGTACAAACTTTAAGGAAAGATAGAGCACTTCTATACAAGCAGAAATCGATAGAAAACCCATACTTCAAGCGATTCACAGAATGCATACACAGGTCAAGCGATAAAGAGAAAGAGGAGATACTTGTTGTGTCATGTAATGATGAAGAACAGAAGTGACACAGAGGGAAAGAAAGAAACTAGCAATTTATGATACAATTACAGAAGTACTCAAAAATTCAGCTGCTAACACTGGCATGGAGTTCACATCTTAGACATTATAATGCACTTACATTAGCAAGAGCGCCATTATTTACATTACATTACACCACCTGCATCCCCGTGTTTAGAGCCATTTGGCTCCTTTCCGGTTTGGATGGATGGAGGTGAATTTTATTTTTTAAGAAAGGACAAAACAAATAACAGATATAAAAACAAATAATAATGAAAAAGAAACATACACTAGACAGAACAACATAGAAAACAAAAAATAATAATAAAAATACGTAGAGGGAAAAAAAAGAAGAGTCATAAGTAGCCGGAAGTGTGTGTCAGTCTGGGTGGATGCGTGCTCAATGATTATCCTATACAATGAGATTTTTCTCATCACATATGAAGCGCATTAGGAGTCGAAGTCGGGTTCTTGATAAGTTATCCTTGAGAATGTTTTTCAACCACTGTAATTTAAGTGACACTGTAGGAATTTGGAAATGCCAGGAGAGGGTAAACCTTCATTTTGTGGCATAGTGCATTGGATCTCCTTTTCCTCCGCACGAGCAGTTGTCATGTGTTCGAAGATTCCAGGCATTTTTCGTATGACTAAATTCTGAAAACAAAACCTTCATTAGAATCGACTAGACTGTCGTTGTAGATTTGGTTCCTCAGATGACTCCACAGAAGAGATCATGTGCCACCATCGGCAACTCATTGGAACAACCCCAACTCTATAATGTATCACTGCTTGAATTAAGACCATGCAATGTATCATGATCAGTAATTATCTAGGTGTGCTCTATCACTCTTAAAGTTTGCACCAAGTATTTTAAAACTACTTCTTTAATTTAAGGAGTGTTTGATACAGTTTAAAATCCAGTAGTAGCTTGATTAATCGAAGTGGACTGGACCGGACCTCCGTCGGTAAATCAAAAATTCCAAATAAAAGAGATCACTTAAAAGTGGTCGTCAGGAGACCGCAAAAATTTTAACACTGTATTTTAAACATGTACAAAATAACTAAATGGCATGTTTTTAATTATATTAACTTGTTCAATAGATGTCACACAAGTCATAAAATACAATTATAATGTTTATATGATATACGATACACACTTTACAATGGCTTAAACAGAAGTTTGCTCTGCCGTAAGCATGACTGACGTCGTTTAGCCGCTCTCTCCCGAAATTGTTTCAGTAGCATCGGTTCTGTAGAATCAGAGTCAGTCTGTTCCCTTTAGTGACCTCCATGGCATGAATGAATGTTCTACATTTAGATAAAGCCAACGCTTCTGAGTCGAACAGGAAGTAGCCTCGCACTAGGCGCTATACAAATGTGTTTCATCCGTGAATACCAAGACCACAGACGAAATTATATGCTTTCACACCTTCAAGAAAGAATCGAAATTTTGCAGGAGTTGATATTAAATATTTTCTGTATTAGTTACAAGCTGTTGTTATTCAAGAAAAACAGGTTAAAGAGCTGCTAAGAAAGAAAATCGCGGAAGTTTTAAAATTTATTTTTTTGGTAAGTAAATTATTAAAGAACTGCAGTTGCTAAATATCAAATTTCAGAAATTCAAGAACTATAAAATCAGCTTCCAAGCACAGAGTCCAAGTAAATCGTTAGCAAATAAATTTTAAAAAGAAATGCACCATTACTTGTTCAAAAGCAACCTGATTCTGAAATAATATTTTTGAACTTCTGTCTTCTAATGGTATGTGTACCAGAAAATACTGAACGTTTGTCTTCTAATGGTCTGTGCACCAACAAACAGAGAATCGAAACATACCTTTCCTTGTAAACAGAGAGTTTTCCGCCTTGTAAACAGAGAGTTTTTGGAAATTGTAGTCTGAAGTTAACAACTGAAATATTGAATAAAAGATTCTATCATTTAACCAATCCGATGGGTTTCATTATTTACAGCTAATGAGATACACGAGTTTATCTGAATGTCCCGTAACTTCAGTTAGGATTTTATTGTCGCGTAATTTAATACTTGATAAATGAATTTGTACACATGCATTTCATATAATGCAAAAACACTTTGGAACCACGAAAATTAAAATAACACAAGATTGGAGAAGTATTCTTATACTTAGGGAATTGGAGAAGTGAAAGAGATGTGCTTCAAATATATATGGGTAAACCAATGAATATTTTGTTAAAGAATACTAAATTTCAAGTTTTCGTCAGACACTTTTTGCTCAACCTGTTGACCCTGGAACTTTCTGATTGTTGATTGAACACACAAAAAATGAAATTCTGAAGTGATTTCCAAGTGATTTAATTTCTAAAATGTAAGAATTAATTAATAATTGACTGAAAGGTTCTTCAAATGAATGTGGAAACTATACAATGATGGCTTCTCCTGTTTTTCTTTAATGTAAACATGTCAATTGAATTATTAATCAATAGGTTAATAACGGCTGTTAAAAAATGTAGAATAAAACAATCGATGGAGTCGGCAGACTTTCGAAAGGAGGGGGGGGGGCGAGGTGAATCTGGTGCGGTGAAAGTTTTGGTGCCTGTGACTGGGAGAAGGAGCCGATTGCCGGTTCTCCAACTGATAGGGGTGTGTCTGTTCCTGTCTAGAGGGGAGATGGCTGACAAGTGCGCATGTGCCTGTACTTCTGGGTGGTTTGCTTTCAATGTGATAATGCCATTCCGTAAGGCTGAATGGCACTAATTATAGACATAGTTAATAAAAAAACTATTTCTAAAAAATTCTTATTCTCAATGCAAACTTTGCATATTAACGAAAGAAATTTTAGAAGTGAGTTTTACATTTTCAGTACATCTTAACGCGAAATTATTTAAAGTTTATTTTAAATTTATTGAAATTTAATGGCGCTGTATGCTCAGTAAAGAAAACATTCTAAATTTTCTCAGAAGGAGGATATTCGTAGTAGTGATGATTTGCACATCATTAATTAGCATTAAGTTATAAGCTGATATATCAATACGCAGAATATCATCCATCATATGATATAGGAAACTAAGATATGAGATATACTCTTTATAGCAATGATGTACAAATAACTGTTGGATGATGGCCGTTATCCGGATAGCAATTTTAGTTTGCAGCAATCTTGCTCTGCAAATCTGCAAACTTGCAACAAATTTGGCACAAGAGTGCAAGCTTGAAACAAGTTTGCAGCACGTTAACGCAAACGAGATAGTCACCACGCGTCAAATTTGCCACAAGCTTATCACGTCAAACTATAGCAAAAACAGTGTACGAACACAACTTCGGATCAGAACCCGCAACCTACCTCTTCCTAAACCTCACGCTCTAACTACTCAGCCATCTAGACTCTGAGAGGAGACGATGGATTGCGCTAATACATATTCATCTATGCAATTTATTTTAAACTGCTTTATTGATTTCATTTTTTTTTAAATTTTGAGTTGAGAATATGATTTGAAGTCAAAGAGAGAGCGATTTTCGCTAATAACTACGCTTTGCTAGTAGAATAAATTATGAAATTAGAGTTCAAAAGTAATTATTTTTAAAATGGAACAAAATGTAAGTTATTATTTTTCAACAAATATTGGCTATTTTTTAGGTTTAATTTTGTTTATAAACGTTAAAATTTCAACATTAAGAAAAAGGCGAAATAGTTTTCTTTAAAGTGCGAGTTCTATATTTAGTAAAAACATGGAAAATGTTTCAAATTTTTTTTAATAAAAAAGTTAGTTTTTTCACAAATTATCATTGATTTATTGAATTAATAAAAAAGAAGGACGGTCTAGGAGATGCTAGTAAAAATCGGATGTTTTTTTTAAAACAGAGACAAAGATTATCTCTAAGTGTGCTATCATCTTTGCAGCAAACTTGTTTTGCAATCGTGGTGCGAAATTCGTCATGATATCTTCACAGCAAACTTATTTTGCAAGCGAGGGTGGCGATTCTGCCTCGATACTTCGCAGCAGTTTCGCTACAACATCGGCGCGTCAAATTTGCCATGACAAAATAATATCAAGTAAAATTCAAACTTGCTGCAAATGTACGTGCTATCTGGGAAGGTAACCACAAAGGAATTACCCACGTCTTGTCTTGACATCCGGGGACATTGAATGACAGTCACCACGACAGCTGTCGGAACTGTGAATCAGCTGTGGAACTCCTAACAGCCATCGCGGGCCACGACCCAGCCCCTCCCGAAGGAGGTACCCGTCCTTGGACTTCGCACTACGACACACCTTTGACTTCAGAAATAATAATATCCGGTTTTCGGTTTGAATGGGTGTGCGTAGAAACTTTATTGAGCAAAAGAAAAAAATATTACGGATAGTATTTAAACAAGGAGGTAACTCAAACCTATACCATTATTGTATCCCCCAGGAGAAGCGAGAACCCGCTTACTTATCTGGAGGCTTCTCATCCACTATCTCGTGGTGCCCTGCCCCGGGGGATATGGCCGTTAGGTAAATGAGCTAACAAATCTTGCATTGGATGCGTCGGAAATTTCTTTCCAGTGTATCATGAAAATCCTGTGCAGTACTATTTGTTGCTGTGAATTCATTGCATTTCCCGAAATGCTGTTCATTTTTACAAACAAAAGGTTAAAAATAGCTCAATGGAGAATTAGAAGACTTTAACGAAAGCTTAATTTGCTCTCAGTAGTATATTTTTTTCAACAAAAGAAACTTCATTGTTCCGATATTCTCTGTATTTGACAGCCGCATCAATAAAGGAGTGAAACATCAGCTTGAAAAGCAGGTTTCATTTTTGTTAGTTAGAATATGCATAAAAAGTCAATATCTTCAGAACTTTGACTGGAATATTGTGCATGCGTGTTATGAAGCTACTACTTATAGATGTATGAAGTACTCAATTTTGAAGTTCATCATGATGGATATTGTCCTTCAAATGCGCTTCAGAAAATTAACCTAAACGACGCGTAAGCAACTTATAGAGGCCAGAAATGTCAAAATTCACAAGTGTCTAATCATGGGATATGGCTACTGACATTTAAGTGCAAATGGTAAAAATTACTTATCGACTTTTTTTCCAAATCTTTCTTTTGAAGGACTGCATTGTTTCCCGGTGGATTTTTTAAATTTAAAAACGAAGAAATAAAATCTGCACCAACACTTTTGTCTTTATGTTCTCTGAAATGTCAGTTTCCAAGGATTATGCGCAATTTTTTTTATAAAAAATTGGATATATATACTACTAACAGTACGTGCACAGCGTTGCCCCTGGAATCAGGACTTCAACAAAGTGGCGAAAAAAATGCCCACCAATGACACGAAAAAGTTTTGAAAACAAAATCAAAACAAAAGATACACATCGGATTGTAGAAATGTATGCTGGGAATGAAAGCATATGACGTCACCTGCCGCGAGGAAGGTCACTCGTCTGGAGAAACTATCGCTGTGAAATCTCGTTAGCAAAAAAACAGTTTGAACTGATCAGGGAAAAATTAATTTAAAAAGAACGAAAAAATATATTTTAACCGTTCTTGTTTTAAATCCGACAGAAACGTTCCAGTTATAAGCTGAAAAAAATGAAAATTATAGAGATGTTAGAACGTCAGATGCGATAATTTGAAGAAATCTTTATTAAAAATTACCATAAAAGTGACTATTTTCAAAAAATTCTCAAAATTCAGTAAATTACGTTAGACGTACGAAACAAACTTCATCAGAACCGAAATCGTTTGTTCTTTCCGATGGTGAAATTGTTCTTTCGTGCAATTATTCGAAGTCATGCCATTGAGAAATGAGTGCGAAAAATCAACCAAAGCAATATTAAATAAAAAAATTTCTAGATTAAATTTTAAAATTCCGGCTTCGAGGTGCATTCAATCGCCATAACGACTACCTGTGTGCCAAATTTTATGGCTGGAAGTGCGATAGATTCGACTGGACATCGCAGACACACACAAGCACACAAACATTACCTTTTACAAGTATAGATACTAATATTTCACATATGTTTGTACTTAATTCTTCAAAATTTATTTTCCCAAAATAAGATTACTTTACTTTATTAAATTCTGAATACACATTTTTGGTACCATGTGGTATAAAGAGAAGTGACGATTTCGCCATGATATCATAGAGGATTCTATGCTATGATAGCTGTTCTTTTGAGCAGTGAAGTGCCAACGACCGTCGGATGATAATCATAAGACAAGCGAAGCTAACATCTCTCTTGGAGCATAGATGTATATTCATTTGCAATGCCCGTTTAAAACAATGTGATATGTGTTACGGTATTATTTCATTGAATTCACTGCAATTACCGAAATCTGATATTATTCCTCAAAGTATAGCCATTTACTTAAAACAATATGAGCACCTGTCTACCATTTTATTATTATACGCTCATTTCATAATTTATAAATTTTCTTATTTCTAAGAAGCTGAGGATTCCTGTAATATTCATTAACACACCTGTATTCCATTTTTCCTGAAGAATATAACAGTTAAATTCTTCTAAATATCAAAATGTCAATTTCAGTGGCTGTAATGCTAACTTTTCATTTTTCACTGGTCAACCACCCATTTAGGAAAAATCAGAACCAGCCAAAAGGAACCATCCCCCCGGAGATTAAGGCAGAAAGGAAAATAAAATCTGTTCAATTCGAGTCTTGAGAAGCAATTTTCGCCCTTCGATCTCTACGGTAGCGTGAATAGGTGAAAATACAATGTGGGCCGGTGGTCTTTTTCTGTTTTTTTATTTGGTCCTTCCTCTTTTCTATGCAGCGTAAAGCTCTCCGAATGATTGGACCTCACAGCGGTCGGAAATCCGTTATCGTGTAAGGAATTTCCGGCCTGCCATTGGAAGGCAAACACAGTTTCTGGACATAAAACATGGGAAAGCGAGGAATAAATTGCCAGCGTAGATGCCGATTCCACTTTTCAAGCAGGTAGGCACATCCAGAATATGTAGCTTGGTCTTGATGGCACCGTATGGGAGGCGTCAGTTCACAGTGTTCTTTGTTTACATTTGTTTACTAAACGAATAGAAAATATAGAAGGGAGGAAAAAGCATTCCGAAATTGACAGGAATTTTGGATGCTGGAAAATTGTATTGTAGAGGGGAGGGGGAGCGAAAGACGAGAAAGCTGCTTCTGCTAAAGAATGAGAAATGTTTTCCCTCGAAATATTTGATGCATTGAAATTGAAACTTTGGTGTAGGAAAAATATTCAAATGCCTAAATCTTAGGAAAAACATAACATTTCAGATTCGTATCATCACTCAAATAATATATTTGTCAATTTATGCTAATGGTATGGAAAAAATGAATTCAGCAGAAGACTGAGAAATGCCATAACGAATTTATAATGATAAAAAAGCAATGAAATGCAAAACTTAGAAATTAAAAATTTGCACATGCAAAAATATTTAATTATTCTAACGAAAGCTTTACAAATAGAACAGTAGAAGACAATACAATATTTATATCTTCTTCTTCTATGTCTTGATTTCATAACTTATCGCATCCGTGATAGAAGTGCAGACATATTATACAGTTATAAGACAGTTTCTCAAATAAACATTTTTAAAAAAATAAATTGAAGATAAATTTACATACCAATAAAATATTGAAAATAGGAATTGAATTTTTTAAAAAAGAATCTATCAAGTTCTACTCTATTAATTAAATAGTTATCACAAATAACTCACTAACAATAAATGCGAAAATAATAAATGCTAAAAGCTATTGAAAATAAAAGTTCATTCTTTATCTAGAAATGCTGGAAATACAGCTGAAAGAATAAAGCACTTTTGAAAATACTAGTTTCGACAAGAAACATGCAAATTTTATCTTGAAATGTGACGATGGAAATTAAACTTTTTGCTATTTTACTAAAAATATTTGTTAAATAAATCCTAACTACTGTTTATTTACTCAATTAATACATTTAAATATTTTCACATTTTTATATTGATTTACATTCAAATGCAATTCCTTTCTACGATTTCAAACGCCTATTAAAACTTGGTTTTTTAAAGCAATTAGTTTTACTCTACCCTTGTGTTAAAATTTCTAATTCACTGCGTAATTATTAACTTGGTCTAAAAAAATGAATTCACAGTTAAGTTTGAAGATATATTTGTAATAGGCTGCGCTTTTCTACATAAATTCCCTTTGTAATTTTAGGAATATAAGCTAAACTTTTTATCAGAAGTAGAAGACATAATACAACTGAGATATCCATTCAACAAAAGGACCAATTCGCTAATTAAAATTTTATCAAAAAGATTATGTTCCAAAAAGAAATAATATATATGTGCACTAAGAGAGAGAGAAATAATAATCCCAGAGGAAATTAACTGTAAGCAAATAACAATAACAAATTTATTAGTTAATTAGCATTATGCAATTAAATAATTCCCTTGTTCACTCTCACCTAGATAGTACTTTAAAATCTCAGTAATTTTCACATTTTTACTGACGATTGTGTTATGCAATTAAAAATATATTAAACCTGTTTTAATTCTTTATCACCAACACAAAGCTTACAAAGCTTTTAATTTTATAAAATTAATTTTAAAAGTAATAAAACCATGAAACAAAAGATAATTATGAACGTCGAAGCTATTTTATAGTCATAAGTTGAGATTCATTTTTGGATATTTATTTAGAAGAATATTGCTTCGATAATTTTATTGCGTTAATCTGAGCAACTTTTCTTCTATTGATTTGGCAACATCCACTTAATCTTAAAGTAAAAGTGAAGTTAATTGCAGTAAATTATCGAAATCATAAACTTAACGTATCACTCTATATAAATAAAAGTGAAATTGATAAATAGTTTGTACCTAAAGGAATACAAACTATTTAACAAATTTTCATCAAATTATACTCACAAATACTAGGAAAAATAAGGAGCGTTTTAGTGACGGTTGTATGACAATTAACGAAACAGATAAATTTTTATTAATTCCAATTCCATGTTCTTTGTTCCCATGTATAATAAACTGTTGCAGATATTTTAAATCTTTTGATTTATTTGCCTCCGAATTAACACTCATAATGTTTGGTTAAATTTTCCATCATTCCTTACAAAATATTAATAATTTATGAAAAGCATTTTCATGGAACTAAAATTTCTTTAAAATGGAAGTAATTTATTACTTATATAATATATTGTTATATAGGCAGGAAATAGTGAATTTCAGCTTGGGCATCAAAGTTAGAATCATAACTGAAAAAAAAATTTCTCGTCGGCAAATGCATTTGTGAAGACAGTTTTACAGTAATAAACGCATAAAAGTTGATTTAATCAAAGAAGGAAAATTTTCGAAATTTTGAAATCCAAAACACAAAATTGATAACAGATAATAATGCAAAGTTTCACTTTGCATTTTTCTTATGCAAAGTGAAACTCTTAAAGGGGAAAAGTTGTTAGACCTAACACAATAAATTGCTTCCAAGTTTCTAACATCTGTGTGATAAGTCTTAAAACGATCAAAGATAATAGTGCACAAATAATTGTTAAAAAGAACAAAACTAATACCTTTACTCGAAAAGATTATCTGTAAATTTTGAACACTATCTGAAGGAAATCTTTTATCTTGTATGAGAAAGACCATTATTGTTTGATCTGTCTTTTTTATTCTTACATGTGTCAAATAAGCTCTTTTGTGTTGACACTTAATTCACTGGCTTATCAAGTAAAAAAGAACGCAAAAAGAAAATCTGAGTTTGAGAAGTAAATATTGATAAAGCATTAGTTCTATTCTGAGCACTGGTGTTTGAAGTTTTGACTACAAACCAAAGAATCATCGCATAATATTAAAAAAAAAATCCGAAAGCTTCACTCTCTGTTTAACTTTTTTAACATCACTTAAATAGTTTTACAAATAAATACAAAGAAAAAGAATGAGATGATAAAACTGTTACTTAAGACAGAATAGAAAATCTGATGAAATTCAATTGTCATAAATATGTATTGAATAAATATTAGAATTGAAGAAAGGCAGCAGTAATTCATTAAGAAGCTACATTCTGATTTTACTATAATTCTTCTCCCTGTTTTCTGCATTAATCTGCATAAATTTAATCTTAAGTTTTAGCTAGAATAAAAATATTGCACCTTTCGCAACGCTCTTAAAATCGTGTACAATTTCTAGGAATTGAAACAAAATTCCCAGCAGACGAAAATGCTTGTTTTATTTTACTTTGTAAGCGCCTGTTTTTTTTTACATGAGTACACTTTTGCCGGTCCGGTGTGTATTTTGACGGTTAGATCTTTATTAAAATTCCCTGCCTCCATATAAGCTTACAGTAGCTAATTAAGGTCAACCCTCTGACTGCGTATCCCGCGATTTCCGCGGATTGGAAGCAAGTCTATTTTTTGCTGCATACTGCGATTTTCACACGTTAATGTGCTTACTTTGTGTTTTTCTTGCGTTGGATCATATTATTCTAATAAAACTTTTTTATTAATAACAACTTGCTTGACTCAATGGTATTTGAACACGTTTGCAAACATTGCATCTAAATAGAGATTTAAAAAATAAAGGAAATACATCTGGGTTTAGAGTCATAGTCTGGGGCCATAACAATTAAATCATCGGATCTCAAAGAGTTGTAAATCATAAAAGAAAAATTTTCCCAAGAGTTCTTACACTATAATCATTAGAAAAATAAATAAAATAGCAGCAGTTGACTTCCGCGCGCATGCAGTATTGCCTTCAGTCATGGTTCAGCTTTTCAACCACGAGACTTATATTCAACTTAAATTCGCCTTGGATTCATTTTTTAGCATTTTAACACCATTTTTATTCTCGCTCTCCCCCAGCGTTTGCCATTTGCATAACGTGAGAATATATGGAAAATATAATAATCACTAGAAGAATTTTATCCATTAGGACATATCGTTGTCGTTTATGCAAAAATCACTAAGTCCACAGAAACCTTTTGACGGACTACTGCCGTCAATTAGAATTTGCACTTAATTATTTCGTGATAGAAACCTGTTGTCTAAACATCAGTAAAATAACCTCATGATATAGAAATCTGTAAAATAATTATTACTATTTATCATGAGGACTCAAAATTAATTAAGTTTGAACTGGCCATATCTCGAAACTATAGTTTTGGACTTAGTGGCGTTTGTTTTAAGGACGACGGTATGTTAATCTTCAATGACTGAACAACTGGCAAATAGTAATACGAGTACTGTAAACCATACAAAATAGACCTAATTATAGAGTGACAATTATTGAGCTATATAAAAAAATAGTAATAACTTTTGAACCGTTGCACAGTGGTGAAATATGCGAAAAAGTTGGCCAAAATTGTTAAACATTAAAATTTAATTATTTGTGTTAAGAACTTTAGGTTGTTTTGGGTAGACATTAAGAAATTCTCAATTAAAAGGTTCAAAGACCACTAAAGAGTTCTTACACTATAATCATTAGAAAAATAAATAAAATAGCAGCAGTTGACCTCCGCGCGCATGCAGTATTGCCGTCAGTCATGGTTCAGCTTTTCAACCACGAGACTTATATTCAACTTAAATTTGCCTTGGGTTCCTTTTTTAGCATTTCAACACCATTTTTATTCTCTCTCTCCCCTGGCGTTTGCCATTTGCTTAACGTGAGCCTATATGGAAAATATAATAATCACTAGAAGAATTTTATCCGGAAATCTAACGTAGTTCTAAATGTAGATGATTTTCAATGATTGCTTCAAACAAACTTTAAGTTATGTTTAAACTATTTGCTTGGTTTTTGGACAAAAATTACATTTTTGGTTCGTTAAGTTTTCGTAATAGCGTTTGCTGTTATGACTAATTAAAAAAATTCACAATTTTTCATATGTGTTAGATTCAAATCAGTTATCTAGTTTGTCACATATATAGGTTCTTTTTTAGGAATTTGAATCAATTACTGAACGAACTGAAGCCGCACTGGTCTACAATATCGAGAAGACTGTCGTAGATGATCTGCAATCCAGTGTGGTGTTCTCATCCCTATTCCGCAAAACATTAACTTGAACCAGGGATGTGACAAAAAGTGCTGGAATCGGTGTGTGTAGCTGTTAGATTTTCGAATAGTTGCTTATATTCAAATTGTTTCGAGGAACTGCCAAAACACCCTTTTACTAATTAAAAAACATTTTTAATATCGTCATCGAGCCATAAAAAAATCCTTTTCTAACAATTTAATGAGTTGCTTTACAATTTTATTAACAAGTCTCGTAAACCACTTGTGTTGAAGGTTCATTTACAAAAATATTTTCTGCATAACTCATTTTTTTAGCTTTTATGACTTCAAAATTAGACAACAAAGTGGAACATTTTTTCAGAGCACTATTTCATATATTGTATTCAATTTTTTAAAAAAATTTGCAATGAATCAGTAATGGTAAGGCCTTGTCTTTCAATGTTGTATCTATTTTTGGCACTCAAACAGCAAGATTTTTGACATTTCAGTGTGTCTCTTTATTCTACATTTCATTTGAGCAGTATGCATTAGACTCTGTATCTGCTTTCTCTCGCTTACGCGTTCTTCCTGTTTTTCATTTTTCCTTCCTATAATTCGCTTACTGCTTTCTGCAAAAGCTTTTAATGGCACATTTTAAGAACTCATGTTTAAAAAAACAAATAGTTTTTTCAATTTGATTGGTAATCAGAAATTAGCTTTGATGATTTTGTTTTTTCAGAGTCTAGTAACTCGCTATCAGCGTATAAAACCAAGCAAAATTTAGACAAAAAATGTTTTTTCTGAACACTTTTGTTCACAGAAGAATTCTTTTTATAAAATGTATCAATTCTCGTAGAATAATTGATTGTGATGAAAGAAGAAGATACAGAAGTTTTCCCTAAAAGAACATGAATAGAAAATTTTGTATAGTTACTAATGCAATGTAACAACAAAAAAATTTAAAGTAGCAAAAAGTAGCACGAAAATTTATTTTAAATAGAAAGCTATTAATATAAGCTTTGTATAAAATTATTTATAATGCCACAATTCCTTGGAGTCGCACACTTTTTCTTTCAGTGATTCTATTAGAGCACATAAAAAATTCTTTTGCAATTAAAATACGAGTTTTTATTTAAAAAACTGTTTGTTTCTTATCAATAGGAGATAAAAAGTTCGCGCGTACCTTAGTGATTAGTTTTCATATCGAAAACAAGCCAATGGATAAAATCGAACAAAATTATAATATAGAAAACTTTAATGCGAATGTGGAAACACTTACAGTTTTGAAAAGAATTCAGTAATTTGCCGAAGTACCATGGCAGCTTGCATGCCATTATCATTTCGAAAAGTGCAAAAAAAGTAGCTCAATATATTAGACTATCAATATAATTAAGTTTTACGGCTTTACCAATAAGTTTGCAAAAACCCTTTTTGGCATATTTCACCACTGCACGTTGGAGAGATTCAGTAAAAACTTGGTGATTGAATGCAGGGCATGTTGGGATTTGTTTTCAGCATGCGCACTCATATTGTTGTTGTTGTTCATTTTTAGTTGAAAATGTCGAAATACAGCAATTCTGAGCGTATATCGACGTCAAGGCCTACTATTCGAGCAATAACAGCCCGGTTGCGACTCAAAGGAAACTTGCGACCGAGTACAAGCTGAAGACAACCGTTCCAAGTGTTATAAGAATCAAAAATGTGATTGAAAAGTTCGCGATAACTGGTAGTGTCGATGTGTCGACACTTGAGCGATTTTTGCAGAATTTTGCTCTTCGTCTGCTCCACGTCATAGCCATTGATGGCAAGCATATCGAACATGTTATAAACTAAATCGAAATGAGGTAATAGTTTAGTTGAAAAATTTATCTTTCAAATTTATAAGTAATATGAAATTATCAAAATGCATCCTAGTACTCTTTCAAAAGAATATATTTATGGAATTGATGCTATATTTATATAAAATAATGCATTTGATGATTTTAGTTTTATTTGAAATGTGTTTTATGCTACTTTCGATCAACCACCTTTAATTATACTATAAAATGCATTTGACATTAAGGCACCATTCATCACAAATTGCATGATTTTATTTGACCCTCACTGATCAGAAACATGCTCTTCACATTAACGTACATCCTGTCTCGATTTCGTTTTTGTGTATATTTCATTTGTTAAGATTTATTGATATTATTTAATATTCTCACCCAAAACCTCTAAGGAATAAATAAGCATCACTCGTAGCAGCTAACAAAATAAAACCACCGGGAGTGGTCTCCCCTAAACTTTCTCGTATACTTTCTAAGTGGAGATGCGTCAAAATCTCGAGTTCGAATTTTTTTTGACGATTACAATACTTTCTCTTTGTATGCTTCGTATGCGAGAAAGTGAAATAAACTACCAACCCTGAAATCAAATAGCTGTTGCCACGTTTCAAAAAAATATTACTTTGAAGCAGGCGCGATAAAATAGGCAATGCAATGAATACTAAAGCGAAAATTCTGTTTTGGAATTGAATTCCCAAGAAAACAATTTATACTACCACAACCGTAACAATTGCAAAAGCGCGTAAATAAAATATTTGCTGAAATAATGAGATCGGTTTGAATTTTATTTACAACAATAAAAAAATTGTTACAATTTATGTTTCAAAGCATTATTTATTGTTGTAAATAAAATTTACAAGAATACCAGATTGCTACCAGTACGCATGCGCATGAAAATTGGATTAAAAGAAATTTAATATGCAATTTGAACGCCCCTTTTCGAAGGATTTGGCCCAAAATTTTATGCGGACCTACATTCATGATGATAAAACTGTGTACCAACTTTTATCCAACTAGCTATTCAAGTTTTTGAGTTATAGTGTTCACATGCCCGCGGACATATAGATAGACAGACCGCCCGTTGGTTTTGTCCAAAATTTGATAGAAACCTACAAATTATGTTTAAAGACCACATACCAAATTTCATCCCCGTAGCTCTAATAGTGTTCGAGTTATCGTGTTCACAGACAGACAAAACATAATTCCAAAATTGTGTTTTTCGGACTCCGGGAGGTCTAAAACATGGAGATTCGTCAAAATCTCGAGTTCGAATTTTTTGACGATTACAATACTTTCTCTTTGTATACTTCGTATACGAGAAAGTAAAAAAGCATATCCTTTTCTTAATTATGTAACTTTAAAAACAGTTGCCCGTTACCAATTGCATAATAAGAAATAATTTAAACATATAAAATTTCGAAAGAAAATAAATGTAATGTCTTCCATTAATTCTACTATCCGTAATATAGCCATAGAAACTCTTTTATACGAATTATGAGTTTTGAAATTTTCTTTTCTCCATTTTCTCGTCCTAGGCGAAGAAACCAAAATGAAATTTATTTATTCGAATCCCCTTAAGCTAATTATCATTTCCAAAAATAGAAGTGAGATATCAATTTGTTTTAAACAAATAATCGGTTTCTGAATTATCAAAAAAAATTCTATTTTATTTATTTATTAGTTTAGTATTTCCTTCCATAAATATAGTTTTTTTTATGGATATGAAGTGAGTCTTAAGTGAGTATGTGCAGATCTTTGGGTTAGTTAAAGCTATCAAAAAGCCATGTAAAACAGAAAAACAATTAAGTTTATTTACACTTTTTCATTTTGGGAATAACAGTCCAAATCCATGACAACAAGGAACGAAGCTTTAATGCTTTAACAGTCCTATGTTTTATTCTTCTTCTTAGGACTACGGACATATTAAGATCAAACTGAAATACATCTATAATATAGAACAGAAAATATGATTTTTGTCTGACTGTCACGATAATCCCTCCATATCGCTGAACTATAATGGGATAAAATTTCCTCATGTCGCTCTGGGGTCCATTTCTAAAACAATGTTGATGGATTCTCCGAAGAAAAATTTTGCATGATCTTTTTCCCTAATTAATTAAATATCTTTAGAAATAATTACTTTGAAAGTTGAATACAGCACATATAGCGATGATCAAAATGAGACTGAAAATATTGTATATCGCCAAGTACTGAAAACGTTTGTAATATCAGGGTTGATAAAATTACTTCAATGAATAAATAATTATTGTGAATATATTCCAGATGAATACGGATGAAAAGTTTGTGTATCGATAATATAAAAACGCATAAAGCTAATAATTCACATAAATCTAAACAACCTAAATGTATTTAATACCCTACCTCTTCTCATAATACTTATTATTTAAGGTCCTCCTATTTCAGTATTTCTAATATGCTTAACTGCAGTACTAAATAAAACACTAATTAGTTCTCCTTACTTCGCCATCATAAAACCTCATGCACACCGACAACTTTATTATTTGTACGAGTAGGATAAGCTTCCTTACTTCTGCTTGCTGGACGGAACTCGGGTAGATTGAGTTCTTCTTGTCCAAATCCTCTCAGATCCTCTTCACCCAGCTCAACCCCATGTCAAAAGGGGAAGAAAAGAGAAAGAAAAAAGACATTACTCTGGAAGTTGCAGAATTGACTTAGATATCGAAAACCACATTATCCCCTGAATTCATTTGTGGTGGGTATTCTTAACTGCAAGCTGTCGAAAGGCTACTGTCAACCCAGGGATCAACTCGACTTTTCTGTAACTCGCCATCCAGGATAAATATGAGTAGCAATGAATGGATAGATGGAAGTCGTTTCATGAGGCACTGACTAAGAGTGCTCAAATCATAGTAATGGCCAAAAATAAGCTTTTCATACACTTATTGTATATATAAGCTTATGCGGTTTCCTTAATTTTTGGGTTTTTCAGGGCTGAGAATTCAGTTTGATATCAGGAAAATAAATGTGAAATCTGTAGGCAAGAAAACACTGTAATGAAATATATCACGTCATTTGGTAACATTTGCAATTTCTTTAAGGAATATATAAATCATTAAATAATGTTTTTATTTTGCAGTCATCTTACAATCGAGAATTGCGGCATTTTATGGATGACTTTTGGTGTGTTGAATGTACTAATAAATGATGAAACTATAACAAAATAGATTTATCTACACTTAACATAACCAATACTAAATTAGAAATTACATCGAGACGATGATCACTAGAATCGTTCTAAAATCTTTTGAATTCGTCATATATCGAATTCTGGCATGATAGAAGGAATGTCAGAAGGCATTACTTTTATCCAATGAAACACAATGAGACTGTTCTTGCAGCCAATAAGGTGCAAGGAGCTAGAACAGCTGATACTCTGATAGCTAACACCACAACCTTAAACATATTCGAACTCCTGCACATTTCAGGAATTCCATCTCACTTATAGATATTGCAAAGGTTTTAAGTCACTAGAATAAATAATAATATGCTAAAATTAATTGTTTCAATACTGAAAAATATGAACTGCAATTTTTTTAAAAATATTTTAGGAGGGAATTATTATACTTGATGTTTATCCTAAAAAGATGTTTATCCTACAAAGAAATAGAAAGTATGTCAATAGATGGAAATTAATTAATTATTCTCTTTTTCTACTTTTAAATAAAATTATAATAACAACCACTGATTTTTATTATAATTTGAAAATTTACCATAAATGAAACTGAATTGAAAATATCATAATAGAATTATACCTTTAATCAAATAAATTCTGCTGTTTTTAAGTAAAATTCGCTGCAAATAGAATTGAAATTTATTTTTTGTAACTTTTTTAAGCTGAATTGGTTTTAAACGGAATTTCACAATGATATAATGATGTGTAAATATATCTATAAGGGTTTGTTCTTTCTTTTTTGAATATGAAATTTTTAGCAACTGAGTTCCATGAAAAACACGAAATTTTCAAAATGGTTGACTAAAGGCATATAATTTTTAAAAGATTCATTCAATCACATTTTATAGTCACTTTCAGTTCAAAACGTGGAAATATTTTTTTAAAAAAAAATTAATCATAAAGGACAGCTTTGAATACTTACAAAAATTTA
>BGPR01007931.1:6183-67490 GCA_013235015.1 Araneus ventricosus | reverse complement strand
TCGACGCTGATTTCAGAACGACTATACTCAACTCTGCTCTGTTGTTTATCTTTTTTTACTATGCCAGTACCAAAATACGTCATCAAAAAGAATTCAGAACTCGAGATTTTGGCGGATCGATTTTAAGAATATACCCGCAGTTAAAGCATTTTGTGATTGAGCATTACGTGCGAGCAGAACTGCCAAAACTGGCAGGATGGATTTGGAGTCTTTGACATAATTTGCTAGGTTCTATCATTTTGGGACAGAAATCGTCCAGGAGATCTGTCTATCTATATGCGAATCTAAAATCCTATAACTCAAGACTGAATAGCAGCTAGATGGACATATTTGTATTATCATGATGAATATGCAATCCATATAAAGTTTCAGCATGAATCAGTCAAAAAAGAGCATTCAATTATGGTCTGTTCTTTAATCAGGATTCTTCTGCCATGTATGTACGCAATCTGTTATTTTTGCAATTTTTATTACGCTAATAAATAATGTTACTCGAGAACATCATTGTTGAATTTTTATCGTTTAATATCAAACCGTTTCTCATTTTCATCTATATCTTTATTCACGCAGGTTTTACGCAGTTATTGCGTTGTGTAGCGGTATAAATTCTGTTTTCTTGGAGGTTCAGTTCCAAGCAATTTTCAGCTTTTGTGTTATTTACATTAATTGCATTGCCTATTTTATCGCACCTGCTTCAAAGTAATATTTTTTTTAAACGTGGCGACAGATATTTGATTTCAGGTTTGTTTGTTTTTTGTTTTATTTTCTCGTATACGAAGTATACAAAGAGAAAGTATTGTAATCGTCAAAAAAATTCGAACTCGAGATTTTGACGAATCTCCACTTAGAAAGCATACGAGAAAGTTTTGGGGAGACCACTCCCGCTGGTTTGTAACAGCGCTTTATTGTTACATTGTTTTAACAATACTGTATATATTTTAAATTACAATGTATTGCTAACATTAAGAAAACTTTTCATTAGTGTTGTTGATTTCTCTCAAGTTTGTGGTTGCAATATTTTGTGCTGCATTCATTGAAATCATTAAATTTATATCCATGAGAAAAACAGCCGTTATCATGGCTATGAAAGCAGTTGCTTGGTGAAAGACCAATTTGTAAGTATTCTTATTCTTACTAAATTTCAGTCAAATAAAATAAAGCTCAAAATACATCTTATTCTCATTCGGTAATTTCCACTGATTTTAAACCTCGAAAATTTAATGGCAGTTTCAACTACTTTTAGTTTCAATATTTAGCCTAGTTCCTTTTCAGTCAAATAAAATTCTGAATTACCTTATCAGTACTTTAAACCGCTACTCAAATGCTAATTAAAACTGAATAATAATTTAAGCTAAGATAAGGAAAGCAGTCATTTCATTCAGAAATAACCGTTTATTGATTGAATAAATACGTATTTAATTCAATTTATTGATTATAGTAAATATGTTGAATCCATGACAATGTACTGCATGCTTGCTTTTAACTGATTAAAAAATAACAAAATAAATAACTTATAAGTGATAAGCAAATTAAGTATAGTTTTGGAAAGAGATTTGAGCATGTTGTTTCGAATCCAATTACTGGAGCAATAAAGCATTTACAATTTAGAAAATGCATTAAAGATTTAAAGAATTTTAGAAGCATTGGAAGAATTAATAAAACTTGGTAAATCACGTTGATGCTGTCAGTTATTTAAGTTTTCTGAAGTTCAAATATTATTTACAGTTAGACATTATATAAATAGCTGCATTGCTTAAGCTTTCTTATAGAAAGCTCATGTCGCACATCATCGTTTCGTTTTCATTAGAAAAAATTTGAACTACTGTTTCAGTGTAGAAACCTTATCTAAGGTTTAAAAAAACCGAAATAATGGAAGCATAAAAGAGTTCAATATGTATACAACTTAGTGAATAGTTTCAAATGTGAATATACTACAAACGTTTTTCACTTGATAAAAATAATTTCGATAATAAATGAAAATTCTGAGCAATGTTTAGTGGAAACAATAAAGTTGGTTTTCATACTAACTTCCAAAGAATTTCTCTTTTAATCAAAAATAATAAATATTTATTTTTACAATTTAAAAATCAATCACCCATTGCAAAACATATCATAAGTAACCAAAAGGTGATAATAAAATGTATGAAAATAAAGTGGTCACAATGTAACTTCAAAGATATTAAAACATCACTTTTACAATATGACTATTTATGAAAAATTCTTTTCTATCCAAGGACGTGATTGTCAAGCTTTCCACGAATCGATATTCATATATAATAGGAGAAAGTCGGGTAAGACGACGAAGAGTGTAAGATAACGAATTAGATTTTTTTCGAAAATTACCTTAGATTAATTCCCCAATTCTGCATCATCAGAGATCTATAGCAATCAGCTACCCGTGTCACACCAAACGGTTCCACCCCGTTATCAGTGTGATTCACAGTACTCGGTATTGTGTGTTTGAGTTGTTCCTACGCAACTTTTGGTTGCTACTTGGCAATACATAGCGTTCACTGAATAAATATTTTTGATTTATACATGTGATATTCGTAAAGAGCTAATAAAAACGTGTTCAATGATGTACTTTCTTAATTTTTCTGATGATCTTTCAAGGTTTTTTGATATAAAAAGGCGAAGTCGGGTAAGATGACGAAATAGGCGGAGGGTAAGATGACGAACCCATCCGCATTAATTTATGAGCGGGTCGTGCTGCTTTTACTGCCACTTGCCCTTCCTGCAACTCACTGGCACTCCAGTGAAAATTGAGCATTTCATAAAAAAAAGGAGATAGAGGAAAAGAAGATGAACGAAAACTGGACCGTTGAAGTTAATAAGACTAAGCGCAACAAACCTGTTAAAAATTCTACAATAAAAGAAGAAAGTAGCTGAGAGAGCGACACCTGGACTTCTAATGTTCTGAGTCTGAAGACTCAATTCATTCATTTGAATTTTCCTACTTTTACGCTGATGACAATCTGGACCCAGAGGATAATGAAGAATGCATCAGTTGCAGTGAGCAAGGGAAAACGGAATCGGGATTCCAATGTTTTATCTCTGCAATATCTGACCCCATTCCATCTGGTTTGGCTGGGACAAAATCCAAGCCTATGGTGATGCGATTTTTGTAATTGATTTCTGTTCTTAAGTTTGAATCTCAGATTTTAATTGATAATATTTCATTAGTTTGTGCTGTTACTTTATGGGGAATCGGGAAAGATAAAAAAAAACGCATCTTTGGAGAGAGAAGAAATTTGTCATAAATAGTGATATTTTAAAGAGCGATGTTTTTATATCTTTGATGTTAAAATCTGACAATTTCTTACCATACATTTTATGATAACCTTTTCGTTACTTATGCTATATTTTACAATGGGCGATGGATTTTTAAGTTATAAAAATATCTTTCTTTTTAATTACATGACAAATTCTTTGGAAGTTATTATGAAAGCGAACTTTATTGTTACTACTAAACATTGCTCAGAAATTCCTTTTATTAACAAAATTATTTTTAACAAGTCATAGCATTTTTGAATATATTCACATTTGAAACTATTCACCAAGTTGTATACACACTGAACTTTTTAATGTTTCAAGAAATTGATTTCGTTTTTTTCACATCAGATAAGCTTTGTATATTGAAAGAGTAGTTAAAACTATTTCTAACGAAAACGAAACGATAAAGCGTGAAATGAGCTTTGTGCCAGAAAGCTTAATCGTAAGTTTTTATCAATTTTTTTCTAATTTATAATTGAAATATTTATACCAAAATTGTTATTCTAAGAAAGTAGAAAATGAAACAAAAGGAAAGGAAAAAAATCGCCATAGAATTCGTTGTATTATCATTTCAAATTGCAAATGTTTCTTTACATTGTAGAAAGTGAAAGCTTTAGCATTTAAACTGAAGTAATGAAATTAAAAATTGACAATGAGGCTATTAATATTATGTTTAACACTAAATCAGATTTGAATTTCAGAGAGCTGAAATAACTGAGAGCATCAATGTAATTTATCAATTGCTATAAATTCTTCCAATGCTTCCAAGTTTTTTTGTATAATAATGCTTTAATGCTTCGGTAACTGGATTCGAAACAACATTCTCACATCTCTTTCCAAAATTACACTTGATCTGCTTACCAGTTTTGATTTTCATAAAAAAAAAACAAGCATGCGGTGCATTGAAACGGATTCTACATATCTCCTATAATCAATAAATCCGGTTAATACTGAATGAAATGACTACTTTTACTGCCTTAATTTAAATTATTATCAAATTTGATTTAGCATTTGAGTAGCAGTTTGAAATACTGAAAAGCTAATTTACAATTTTATTTCAATGAAATGCAATTAGCCTAAATATCGAGATTTAAAAGCAGTTGAAATTACCGAATGAGAATAAAATATATTTAGAGCTCTATTATTTTATTGCAATTTAGTAGGAATAAGAATATTTAGAAATTGGTCTTTAACCAAACAAATGTTTTCATAGCCATGATAAAGGCAGTTTTCTACAAAGATATAAATTTAAAGATTTCAATGAATTCAGCATAATATATCACAGCTTTGAGCAAAATCAACAACACTAATGGAAGTTTTTCATAATGTTAACAGTACATTGTAATTGAAACAGTATACAGTATTGTTAGAAAAGTGCAACAATAAAACGCTGTAACAAAAAAATAGATGTAACAACACATGATGAGCCTAGTTGAGAAAAATTATTTCTAATGATTGCCTTTGTTGAACATATACCTTCTGTTGAATCCTATTCGATAGATCTAATAAAAAGAAATTATGCCACCTAAGTAATTTCTCATTTTTTAAATTTATGTATAAAATGTATGCTGCTTTCTATCTTGGTAGGGTATCCACATTTAATCAACTAGAAATATTCTGCATATTTGAATAAATTCTGAACTGCATGTTGTATTTTCATGAATGTACATTCTGAGTTTGTTTTCTGTAATAAAAGAATGATTTATGCGTTCAGGTATGAATATTTTTGCATTTATTTATAACTTTTATTAACTGTACTTTGAAAAATAACATTGAAGCTATCAAATATTAAGTGCTAAGCGTCAGTTTGAGGTGGATAAGTCTCGTCTAAAATTCATTTATTTGCTTCCCAAGGAGATAAAATTCAATAATATATATATAAACAGAAAAAGTCTTTAAGTAAGGAATGAATACAGATTGTGAAAAATGTTATTTCTGAGGGAATGAATGAAAATTTAATACGAATTTTAATTTAAAAATATTTTTCATAAAAGTTAAATTTTATAATGCATGGATCGAATTTCAAAGATGTTATAATTTTTTCCTGAATGTACAGTTAACCTATAGACTATAAGGAATTTTCTTAATGTTGTTTATGAAAGCTCTTTCCTTTAAGATATTATTTTTGTCCATAGCTAATGGCTTACCTATCAGCTTTCTGCAGCTATAATTCCAAGTTTCGCTTAAAATTTCAACTTTATTTTTGAATTGCATTTATAAAAGATTTTAAAATTGATATATTCATCTGTGTGTCTAAACTCCATCAAATTGTGCAATAGAGCAATAGTTATTGTTTTATTGGGGCTGCCATCTGTTGTCGACAACGAGATATATTAAGTACAAATGACCTACAGGTGGCATCCTGAGCTTTACTATTTGTCGAATCTAAATTCAGTTTAAAACTTTGACGTCCTAATAAGTAGGGGAAAGCATGCTTAAACGAAATACTTATACATAATTGATAAATGGATTGAAGTTAATACCTGTAGTGTTAAAGAATGTATAAAAATATCTTCTACGCGCTTTTCAGTTTTTCTACCCGAAATAAATCAGATTTATTCATTCCATGAATTCTGACTTTTAGAAGTATATTCATTTAAGGTAGCGTAAATAAGTAAACCTCGTTGAAATAATAATCTCTTCTCTGAAATGAGGGATTTTGTTCTGCATAGTTTGTAGATTTTTCAATTTTAAGACCCAATAGTCTGTCTCTTTTATGCAATATTTATATGCAAAAGTAACAATGTCAATAATTGTTCTCGTTAATTTTCTAATGAAATGTGTGCAGATTTTCCATTTCTGTCCTTCATAAACTTCAGTCGTCTATTAACCATACATTACTACAGCAGAGAAGGATGTCTGTACTTTATAAAATGTAATAAAATGCAGCTGCGTAACTTGGGCTGGAGTAAGGAAGATTGTATACATACCTCTGGCTTTTGGGGACACCATGGAAACAAAACAACAGTGTGTTTGTGCTCTTTTTCAAAATGAAATGTGAATGGACGATAAAAACCCATATCCCGGGCTCCATCTACCATTACTAAGCAAATGATGATAACTGGTAGTAGAGGGACAAAAAATGATGCTACGCCATTGCGAAAATTGTTCCTGTCGCCCCTATTTATCTTCAAATTTCATCTTCAGATATTGAAAAAGTTGCTTCTTCAACTGAAATTTATATCTTTCTTCCTAATTGTCTCATTTGAAAGGAAACTTTGCATATGTCTAGGATTCTTATCTCTAATGAAAATGCGAAAGAATTTTGATTCTATCTTCAAATTCCATTTTTAACCATTTTTAAGTAATTCTTCTGAAAAAAGGAAATTTAAGATTAGGGTATGCACAGAATTCCTAAAAAATAACTTAAAAATGCCATTCTAAATCATAGCTTAACGGCTAGAACCGCTAATGACGCCAGTTTCGTCATTAGTGAAAAAAATTCCATTTAATTTTTAAGTCTTGTTTTTTCTTCTCATTTTCCACCGTTGTGATGACAGCAACTATTATTCTGCTCCTTTCAGTTTAAACTTAACACATAAATGATGGAGGGGTCTATCGATACAATTTCGAAGCACACTAAGATGACGACCATCGCTTGATTTGGCATCATCGGTTCTGATCCCGCTGACGGCTCGTCTATATTTTCAGTTTTTTTATTATTTTTTCATAGGCAGTAATATCAAGACTTTTATTACTCCTTAAATTCGTAAAAGGGTGCTTGAATTACTTTTTTGATTGAAACTAAAATTTTTTTTATAAAAGACATTATATTTCTTTTCTCTAGAAGACAGCATCTCGCGCACTCTCAGTAGTATTGCCAGTAAGAATTATAACAATTAATTACATTTTTTAGACCAGTGTCTATTCAGTGAAGCGTAATAATGAAAAGTGTTATACAAATTTTAGTCTCTTAGGAGGAATTGGGCCAGATCCGTGTGAATTTGAATGCGTTTTGACACGCAAGTGTCCATTGTCAATACTTAAACTTGTTTAGCATAATTTCAGAATTGTGTTACATTCTGTGCATTTTGACACTCAGTGTGCCTTGTCGTTACTTGCCAATATTGCCTTTACGTAAACAGAGAGCGTTTTTCAACGATAATATAAACTAGGTTAGACTTATCTCAGCCATAATGACTTTTATTTATATTATTATGTATGTGCCTATGTTCCACATCTCCTCCTAAACCACTTCACTGATTTTAACCAAACTTTTTATACTTATTATTTAGGACAAGGGAAAGATACCTGTCAATTTTTGAAAGCGCAAAAGTTAATTAAACAGTCAGTTCATCAGAAATTAATCAAAACCGTTTTTCTGCTGAAAGTTCGGAGCAAATTATCCCCCAAAAATTATTGCTATATCATCTTAAAGATCAAAGTTTTACCTTCATAATGATATCTATTGTATGTCTGTGACAATTTTTCTTCAAATTTTAAAAATTTAGTAAAAAGTTGATTATACGCAGAAGATTTTGAAATAAAGCAAATTTATTGATACTCAATTGCTAGGAAACGGTGTAATGACTATCATTATTTTCCTTTTTATTTTTTTTTCAAATATCGTTTGTCAATGTCTTCATTGGTTCTTAAAGAATTCTATAGCTTATTTAATTAGATTAAAAAATCGCCTTAGTTAATATCACCTGTTATCTTTTACCTGCGATTTCGGAGCTGTGTTTTAACGATGCCTAAAAGAAAACACAAGTCAATCTCTCAAATTCTAACGAAGGCAAAGATAGTAAAGCTTTTGTAAGCAGATGAAATACATGTTTGACAGCAGCACGCTCCAGAAATGTAGTTTACAGGCAAGCATTGGATTAATGTAAGTCGTTGTAGTCTTAACCTCTGTAGTTGGGAGGCTGTGGTTTCGAATGTTTATTGTACATATTTTTATCCACATGAGGTCTTAGAAACAAGATAAAGGATAAAAAACACTGTCAAATATTCAAAATCCAAAATTTAATTAAAAATTTATCCAGATTTTGACGTTCTACCGAATGTATGTTCCTAAAATGTTATCTAACAAAAACTAATTTTGCACCATATTTTTTTAAAAATTAGCTTTGCAGTGATACTAATTTGATTTCCGCAATTTCATGCAATTTCTTTTCTCTCATTTTAATAAATTTTTCAAAATTAATTTTATATACAATTTGTAGCATTATTTTTTTAATGCTGATGAAGGAAAATGCACATTCGAAGAACTGTTGCCACAAAACATTAAAAAAATTCTTGAAAACACTAAAAGAGAAGTTTAAAAACAGACAATTCACAATTTATCACCACGGAAAACTTTTGATTTGGTTTATTTTCATGTTTTTTATTAATCAAAAAGTAATTTATCGTTCCAAAAGTCCATTAAAACCCTTCTCATATTTCAATATTTGTGAAAAAAATTTGAAATATTTATATGACATATGTTACGGAGATAATTAGTTTCCGGCTATTTTTAAAAATCGTTTCCTTGAATTGATGTTCTCATTTTAATTTTAAAGCGTTTCACATGAGAAAAGTATTTTGTGCGTTATAATATTTTATACAAAGATATTTTATAATCCTAAGCAACACCCGGTATATCAGCTATCTTAATATAAATGAAAGTCAATGTGGGTATGCAGGTATATCTCCTACTAAAACTCTGGACCGATTTCAACTAAATTTTGCACACTTATTATTTAAAACAAGAGGAAGATGACTGTTAACTTTTCAAAGTGTAAAAATTAATTAAACAGTCAATTAATTAGAAATTAACCGTGTATATCATCTATACACAATATCTATATTTTTTAAAAAAAATATTAGACATAAAAATATAAATAAAAAATATTAGACATGAAATTAATTTAATTCCGAGCAAAGCCGGGTATATCAGCTAGTAGAATATAAATTTCTAGGAGCAATAAAGGCACTAATTTCGTGTTTCATAAAAATGTACTTAAATGTATTATGTAGTCGTAATATCCTCGTCAAAATCAAGGTCTGCGCCTCTTATTTCTGTTAACAGAGCGCGTTTTTAAAAACCAATATATATTAGGATGGTAAGACAAATAACAATAAAATGCGAGAATGAGCATGCATATTGCGTTTCCACATATAATTTGCGAAAATCGTGTGGACCAACTAACACTACTTATGAATGGTTTAGTTTGGATTTAATTATATTTACGTCCAGTTTAGCATCAAGACGAGGGATATTTTGGAACGGACCTCTTAAGTTTGAGCGGTGGTCGAATGGCGAGGCTTACACCTGAGTTGGCATACCTCTCCAAACTTTCGCACCGCACCAACGGGGTAATGCTGGTTATTCCCATTACGTATGATTTAACGTGTAGCAGGCTCCCTTGCACGGCGGGTCTTCGGAGGAATCGGGTTTCGAACCTGGAACCCTCCGGGTCGGAACCACCAGGCAGCCGCGGTCCTACTTGTGAAGTGGTGTAGGTATGTACTTACATATTTTATAGATTGCGCACATGTGTTTCGCTAAGAGTAAGAACTCTAAATTTTTATAATTATTAAGTCCAAAACGGTACTACACTGCTTTTCAGAACAAAAAAAACTGCTAATTTAATGAAGCCGTCAATTTGATTGGTATCCGGAAAAATAGGTAGGTGAAAGTGGGGTAAAACCGGGTAGCTATGGTTCGAAGGCCTGTTGGAGCTAAAATATTCGAGAGAGAGCTAGTCAAATTTTATTAAAACACTGATTGTTTATCGGAATACAATATATCTTCCCAGAAAAGTCACAGTTTTATTACTTTTTTATCAATAATTTTTATATTAAAAAAAGTCAAACTACCCGGTTTTACCCCACTAAAACCGGGTACACATGTTAACGTTATGGGAAATTAGGAAACCTCTATTTTCAGTGGAAAAATAGCAATCTTTTTTATTTTATATGTCAATTTAAGAATATTTGTTACAAAATTCACATGTCAAGCAGTTGTCTTCTTCCTCCGCGCCACTGCAACTTTCGTGGGTACAGCTAAGACAGTTTTTATATTAGATTAACCATTTTTCCTTATTTAATTTAGAAACTATATCAATAAAATATAAACAATCAACGTCTGATATGTTTTTATCGTCTTCATCGGAGGTATCATCAATACTGACTGTCCTGGTCTTACGCCACTTGGAGTACCCGGTTTTACTCCGAGTACAGAGGTTATAGAAAGACGAAATAGAACCGCGCAATTATCGAAGTGAATCCTTATTGTTTGATAGGGTATAAATCCTTAGTAAACGTAAAATAAGGTGTACCAAAAATGGTTTTCAAAAGTGTAATGATTTTTAAGTAAGGATAGTTTAAAATCAAACGAACGTTAGAGAGTTGACGTCTTAAAAAAAATAAACTTTCATAGAAGCAGTGAATTCAACAGCTGCAACACGCCACTATGACTGTTTCTTTTTCTTGACTAGTAGAGTGTCATTAAGTATCTGTCTTCTAGGAAGAAGAAATAATATTTCCAGAATCAAGGGTACCTGATTATACCCCTCTACCCAGTTTTACCCCACTCTCCACATACTACATACAGATACTCGAAATTTGAGGGACTTGAAGGAAAAAGCAAATTCAAATAAATGCACATTTTGTTTTATATTTAATAATCAATATATATTTCTAATAAAAACTATCTACGTTTTCTTATATATTTAACACTAGAATTACGGAACCTGCGAAGTTGACGGATTCCATAAATCTAGTGTTAATAATAGGCTGCCTGTAAGCTTTTATTTATACGCAGAATGAATCAAATCTAGTAAGAAAATCAAAGAAAGAATAAATGAAAGACAGCGAAATAAAGTGAACACGTTATCTTATTATTGAAGTGTGCCAAAATTAAACTTTTTATTCGTATAAAGTATAACAGATGGTGCTAGCGATTTTATGCTACTTTTTTTTAACAAATTGTCAGTTAACAATCAACACCACCTGTCTCAATTTTTTAAAAGTTACAAAAGAGGAAGAAAACCTGATTTTTTTCCAAGCAATATCGAATTTTTCTAAATATTTTTTCCCATCTGGTAGGAGCGTGCGATGTGGTGTTTGTATCAGATGTTAAAAAAATTCAGAAACATTCGATATTAATCGCGAAAAATTAAATTTTTTCTTCCACTTTGAAATTTCAAAAAATTGAGATAGGTCGTGTTGCTTGTGAAACGACGAAATGACATCATAGACGGTTAGTGCCCAGTGTCCTATTTATGGGACCGAGGCTGAATCGACCCATTTCCATCTTTCTTTCTTTGCACTGCGCAAGAAATCAACAGGTATTCCCAAATCCCTAAGTAAGTTTCAGCCAGCGTTTACCATCCACTAGCCAGATTTTTAATTGAAATCGTTTTCATTTTGAAATTTTTTTTCCTTTAATATATTTTCGTCGTAATGGAAGGAATTCGAAAATTATCTTTATTTTTTTCGTATGTTACTATAGATTAAAAATCCTTTATTAGATATCTATAAAAAGTTTTTAAAAAGGAATGAGTTTCTACCTGAAAATTAAACTTCAAACTATTCTCTTATAAATAGGGCTCTGGGTGTTTATTTTAATTTAGTTTGACCTCTTCCCATTTCAGAAGTTCCAACACATTAGAATATCTATTTTCTAAGAAAATTTTGGAGGCCGCGGTGGCATAGTGGTAAGGCTTTGGGGCAGGAGGATTCCAGGTTCGAAACCCGATTCCACTGAACGTCCGTCCTGTATTGGGCCTGTTACACATTAATTCATACGGAAAGGGTCGAACGCCGTCCCGGTGGTGTGATGCGGAAGCTTGGAGTGGGAGCGCCGTCCCCCGTCATCTGATCATGGTTCAAAATTACGAGGTCCGCCCCAAAATAGCCCTCGTGTTGCTTCAAAACGGGACGTTAACTAACCTAAACCAGGAATCTTTACTCAGAAATCGTTGCTTTACCGTCTGAAGTCGATGAATTAACAAATGAAGAATGTTTTATGATACTGAAAAAACAGCTGAGAATCCTTTGCTGAAAGATATTGCAGGTAGTGTAGAGACAGCTTTATAGGATGAAGAAGTTGATTTTGAAAATGATAAAAAACAAATAATTAAACTAATTCTTACGGTAACGCTATAAATAAATCATCATATATTCTTTAAAATAAACAATAAAGTGTGCTACCTTAAAGAGGTGACGAATCTTAACCAAACTGGTAGGGGGAGAAAAGTTCAAAAATGATGGAGATCTATCAAAATTTAAGCTAAAAAAAGCTGTATTTAGTTTAGTGGATTTCAAACCTTCAGAAATTTTCGAAGAATTTCTGTCTTCTACATTTTGTCGTCGTACTGTCAAAAGCGCATTTTCGCGTGCATAACAGATATGGTAATTGTAAACCCATTCTTAGCTTTTAATGTAATAAAATACGAGAAAAAACCGTGAAAGGCACAAAACGATACATTGCTATAGCGTATCTCAAAACTGGGAACAGTGCGCAGAAAAATACTGGGAGTTTACATTCAAAACTAATATCAAACAAAAAAAAAATAATTGGCGGTGTAATATTATTAGGTGACTTTTAGTTTAAAAGAATGTACAAGTTATATCAAATTAATGTCATTTTTATCCTTTTTACGCGCGTATTTTAGTGAAGAATTTTTGTATTATTGCCCTATAAAAATGAATATACCTGAAAATAAATGAATAAGTATTTCATTTGAAATTTACACAGGTTTAAAAAACAAATATAGCAAAAGTCCTGTTTAAGTATTTGTTCTGAACCGAAACATCCCAAAATTATGAAACACTTGTTACATGTTTTGGGGATAACGGCATATATTTATATTTAAGAGTAACATTTCATTTTTACTAATAGAATGCATGTTTTATTATTTTCGTGATAACAATTTGTTTTTCGTAAAACTGTTTTTTCTCCCTTTATTTGTAATTTCCAATATGAGGAAAATTATTGAATTCTGTTTTAAAACAGTGCGAAGAAGATTTGAATACAAAGTGTCTAACGCCAAGATAGCCATGAGGAAGAGATCTAAGGCCATTCTTTAAAAAGTTTTATTATTTCTCCGATGAAAGTGACAATTACATTCCAGATTACACGCTCAATGTAGGGGGAATGCGGTTACATATTGATAAACCTTTTTTTGGAAAGATAAAAAAATTATTTTATCAACGGAAATAATTAGAACTAATACACTTTATTTATACATTTGTTAATCTAATATAGGATTTCAGTCGAGTTTTGGTCATTAACGACATGATAAAACACTTATTACACTTTTTCCCTAAAAAATGGATTTCTATCAATCTGCCCAAACCAGGGGTACATTGATACACACGGAAATATCGAAAATAATCATGATTATTAGATGTGAGATAAACAGAAATTGTTTTATCAATAAATTTTGCATTACAAATCAATGTTTAAAAATTTAACAATGTAGCAAACTTTTATCTTAATCAAAATTCAACATTTTTAATGAGATTGGAAAAATGATACAATCCCCCCTGCCTTAGAAAATATTTTGTCTCTACAAATAATAAAAGAGAATGGGTGTGTGTGGATTTAAAAATACTTTGGAGGGTGGGAATGTGTACCTCGAAGCCGTTTTTGAACATTTAATTTAATTAAAAATTAACGGAAATTTTCGCTTTCTTCGTTGATGACTTACGAAAATAATATAGCAGAAAAATAATTTTCACACCATCTGGAAATGCAAAAAATTAAATTCTAGATGATATTAATTAAATTTCCGTGCAATGTTTTCTCCAATTTTTATAAATTCATAAAACAATACTTTAAATTTGATTTGCAACAATATTTTTCATTTTTGCAGTGAAATTCAAACCGTTTTTATTGTTGAAACCGATACTTAATTGCATGTTTCTCTTCGATAGTAAATTTTTACATTTTTTCCATTTCTGAAGACGATTTTGCAAGGTAGTTGCTCTTGAGTCACATTGATACACACAGAAGACGCGTATTAATGTGCCCCGGAGTCGATTGTATCAATCTGACCCAACAGCCTTTTTTACTTACGACAAGTGGTTAATCAAAAGCAACGCTTATGAATCTCAAAATTTAATATAGGTCAGAAAAATAAATGTTTTTCCTATCTTTGCAGTAGATTTCCTGGCAGGAAAAAGTTCCCAGTTAAAGAAATCACAGAACACGTACTTAGAGTAAAATTCACTTAGACGAGGTTATTAGCGGTTTGATTCATTTGTAAATTAACTTTGACTCATCATGACCGAAAACTATACCCTGTGCTGAGGGTTTTCAGTGGCATATATGTGAGGGGATATGAACATCTTGAGCCATTCCAAAGGAATCTTGAAATCAATATTTTATCAAATTCTCTACAAGGTGGTGACACGACTTTCGAATAAATATGAACTAAGAAAATCGATTGACTGATAATTAAGTTCTGGAAATTTTAGAATAGAATATTCTAATAGTGAACACACAAGTTTACAAAATTCGAAAAGACATCAGGAAGAGAGTGAAAAATTCAAAGCAAAATTTCATTTTTATAAACATGAAACAATCAAGTTGAATAAAAGTGTTTAAAAAGGTGAAACAAAAATGACTTGATTTTTAAATGGGGTGGTCGATTATTTTGTCTCACAGAGTACATCGCAGACAATTTAATTCCAGAAATATGCCTGTAGAGATGCCAGAACGCATTATTAAATGCTCGTTTTCGTGAACAGGTTCCATAATTCGATGTTTCCTACCAGCAGACAACATTCCACTACGTCTGAGAAGAATGTTCAGCGATTATGGAAAAGCCGAAAGAATATACAAGGACATTACGAACCAGCGGGAGTGGCCTCCCCTAAACTTTCTCGTATACTTTTCAAACATTTGTCATTTCCCTTCCCCCTGCGTTGATAAAAAGTTCGAACCAACTGTAACCCAGAATGCAATGACAGTCAGAAGGTTTTTCATTGTTGATTATAGTGATAATAAAATATTGAGGTGAAGAATCATATTCAAAAAGATACGTATGTATTAAAACTTCGCAATATTTATTTTTTTTATCAAACTCGAGCAATGCCAGTTCCGCGTGCGGAGGAGAAAACAGGAGAATAGCTTGCGCATGCGCAGAGATTGTTTCCAGCACGGAAGTAAAACGAGACGACCTAAATGTTTGCTTCCTTACAAAATCTTGCCGCCAGAATTGGTTTTTGGCAAACTGCCAAGTTTTCGAAGTGTCTCTTTGCACAGGCATTTCTACTATTGCGCATGCGTATGGAGTTGAACAAGTATGCGATTATACAGACCGACAGACAATCAACCCTTTGACGGATTTGGCCCAAAATTTTATACGGACCTACATTCATGACGATAAAACTGTGTATAAAATTTTATCCATCTGGCTTTTCAAGTTTTTGAGTTATAGCGTTCGCATGTTATCGAACATACAGACAGACAGACTTCCCGTTGACGGATTTTGTCCAAAATTTGATAGAAACCTACAAATTAGGTTTAAAGACCACATACCAAATTTTATCCCCGTAGCTCTAATAGTTTGCGAGTTATCGTGTTCACAGACACACACACAGACACACACACAGACACACATACAGACACTCACACAGACACACACACAGACAGACATAATTCCAAAATTGTGTTTTTCGGAATCAGGGAGGTCTAAAACGTGGAGATTCGTCAAAATCTCGAGTTCGAATTTTTTGACGATTACAATACTTTCTCTTTGTATACTTCGTATACGAGAAAGTAAAAACATGTTAGGAAAAGACTGAATGTACAATTCAAAAAGTGGGAGACATGTATGGTAAATTCGCTTTGGTGTTAGTGTTAAAACAATTCCTTTCAGGGAACTTACTTCCTGTACTAACCCGCGCAGAGCTATTTTATTTAGTAGGTCAATTGAGTTATAGACCAAAGGCGCCATTGATCCAAGGGTGCCGCTGATTCAAGGGCTCCATTGATCCAATAACGCTTAAAATTTTACTATACTGATTTTATTTTAATTTTGAAAATAAAAATATTTAATTATAATTTAAAATGTGTTAAAAGAACATTTATTTAGAGCTTGTTACTAGACATGTATCAATTCTGTGATGTTACATAAACATATATATCAGTTCAAAAGAATATTCAATCATAGACAATGAGTGAGAAAATCCTAAACTATGCATGTAACAGATGTTACCTACATTATCAGCTATAAGTTATGTACATAACCTGTGCACGCTGATACCTAATATCATAGTATTGCATCCGATGTAGTTCTTTAATCACACTGCATTAAAAAATATTATTTTTTCTGTTCCAGTTTGAGAAGTGTAATGTGTTTACTTTAAAAACAATAATATTGTTTAATTATGATTACATATAACTTTTAGAATTATTTTGATTTAAAGTACCTTATTTTAAAGGCAATAATACAGGGTGAACACAAAATCTTGCCCTGGTTATAAAAATTTATAAGAAAATAACCGTTGAATGTAACAATGCAATTTTGGTATCATAGAATAGTTCACTTTTAATAGCTTTTTTGTACAATCGAAAGTTTTGTTTCAATGCACCCCCCCCCAAAAAAAAAACTATTAAAATGTTAATACGTGGTATTACAAGCGGAATAATTGTGGTACGTGGAATGAAATATTAGTGGAAGAATAAACAAAATCGCATGATTTCTCTTTACTCCTCTCGAATTTTTCTTTTGGGGCCAAATCCAGAATAGAGACTTTCCTGAATTTTAAGAACTGAAGACTAGGATAATATTTACAGATGACATGTTAAAGAACACTTGGCGAAAACTAAAATACCTCTTTGACACTCTCCGAGCTACCGAAGAGACACACGTTGAAATCTATTGAAGTACACGGTCTTATTAAAAACTGTATAACAGTACTGTGATGTATTTCAGCATAATATGAAGAATTGTAGATCCTTCTTTATCAAAAATAATATATTTATTGGACGTCTACCACAGCACGAATATGTAAAACAAACACATACACTTACATCACTCTTACATAGAATTCCAAGTTCAATTCATTATTCTTTTCCGTTGCTAGGTAACGTTTGCAAAAGACAAATATATCGTTGCCATACTATTTTTATAATCTTTAGAAGAGAATTAATGCCAAATGATTTTTTTAATTAAATTCCTTTTCCAGCCAAACGATATTTTAAAATTAAATTCTTTTCTAGCCAAATGATATTGATACAAATGATAAAATTAATATCTTTTGTGACCAAACGATTTTTTATCTAATTAGATTCTTTTCTTTAAATATTTTAGTAATTCTACAAATATTTAAATTTTTTTTATGCGTTACGAATATTACAGTACTTACAATGTATCAAACAAATATATGCCTAGTTACAATAGTTTTCGTGCAATACTTTTTAACCCTTTGAGCGGTTAGCTATTTTGATCTACTTTCTTTAAAGTCTTAAAAATTTGCTTTTAAAGTGAACAATTGGATCTTTGTTGCGTTTAATAAAGTCTCTGAATTCTTAAGAAAATTTTATGCATGGTAGTTTAAGAAATTATACATATAAACTGCTTTTGATCTCAACATGAGAAACGGAAAAAAAACGGAACGTGCAAAACGCTTGGAGGGTTAAAACAGGTCAAGGCTTTGAGCTTCACGTTCAGGGCTGCATTTATACACTTCTACGCCCTAGACCAAAGCACTTAATTCTGCGCCCTCACCTCTGGTGCTTTCGTCACAACTATAGAGATAGGTAATGTAAACGTGCCATCATTTAATTTAATGTGTATGAATGTCCTTGAAAACAGTGTTCTGTATGGTTTTCCAAAATAATATAGAAATTTGTTGTTGCTTTATTGCAATTTCTTTAATATTTGCGCCCTAGGCCATGGCCTAGGTTGGCCCTATGGTAAATCTGGCCCTACTCAGCCTGTATATAGTGCAAAAAGGATGAGTATAAAACTTTTCATTATTTATTTTATTAATAATAGAAAATTTAGGGTCATAGGAGCTCTAGTAACTATGGCAGTTCGGATAGGGCGCCAGATTACCTACTCTAGCACAGGCCTCAAATTTGTTAAGACAGCCTTGAACCCTCTTACCGCAGTAGCACAAAGATTTTGTACGATATTGTACGATATTCAACAATATTCGCAATATTTTATAATATTTCAGAATATAAATAATATTATTTAATATAGAACTATATTGTAGAATATTGGGCAATATGTTGTGCTATACCTCGGTAGCAATTAAAGAATTTTAAATAAGTTATTGATTTTCTAAATTGCCTACAAACGTATGGGCTACCTTATTTTTCGGGAAATCATTATTTGTTATGCATCAGGAGTCGAGGTGCAAGACTTGATTGTTTTTCACAAAAACTCCTTTCAAATCATTCATTCGTGCCAAATGAGAAGCCTCAACCTGTTCCCACGAGTGCTGACCTTCAATTGGAGAGTGAACCACTGTCGCCTGTGGTGTTGTCACGCACATTTAGAGGAGATGTTACTTTCTGCGTTGCAACTCGCTACTGCCTCCGGCGGCAGATCGATTTTTCCAGATGACGAAAACAAAAAGGAAATCGTGTTTATTGTTTAACAACATTTGTGAGGCGTTCGCTACTTAGGTTTTGTAACGCGTGATTTCATTAATTTTCTATTTTGTAATTACATCACTAGGATATTCATTCGAGCGTAATAATAATGGTCAGACAATACTGATAAATGTTATTTAAAAATTAGTCTTGGTAATAGACGAATAAAAAGCTATAATAATATTTTATAAGCAATTTAATAACATGGTTACATCTTAAAAATAAAAAATGCCCTTATGGTTACATGAAAATATCATGTATAAAATGCGTCTTTATTTCCAATAGAACAAGACAAAAGGCAAAATACTAAATTCTACGATTAAAATAAAACCAATTATTTCGTAAAATAAGATTTGTTATTATTTAATCAGTCAATCGTCACATAGTGATCTTTACTAGGTTAAAATAGTTCTCTTCGCATAAAAACATAAGACTTCCCTAGTAAATTATTGTTATGTATCATGTGATTTTTTAAACAGAAAATCTGTTGTTAACCCTTTGCGGTCAGGTGACTTTTTAGAACACTCAGATCAGGTTGGCGCACATTATGCTCCATCTCGTTCCTTACAACTCTACGCTTATTTAATTATACAAAACATTATTTTTATTGTATAATAAAATTAGAGGTCGAATGGTTTGATGATACAAATATTTGTGCTCGAGTTTGAGTCGCTAAATTCTTCGAGAACTGCATTGTTCTTTGCGTCGGGCTCAGAATTAGTTTCTTAGTCACTGTCCTCAGTCACTTCCCCATCGAGATATAACGCATCAGAATCGTCCTCAGCTGGTCTAACCTTGCTTAAACCTCTGACTCCTAAGAGTTCTCAAAATCTGAGTACAGTTCTATAGGGAGGTTTGCTTACTATTTGATCTGTGGAATGGATTCGTCCTCCCCGTTCCCCTTTTCTCCTCACTACGGAGATATGAATGGCAGGCCTCTCATCTCTCTCCTAATGGTCCCTTTAATGACCACTCGCCCAACTGCCTTCTCCCCCCTTTCGGAACAGCAACCAGCCGAAATCCACCCCACTGGGATAGAAGTTGCATGGCCGGTTACGGGCGGCTTAGTGTTAATTCTTCCCAAACAGTCCAAATATTGCTCTGTAGGGATAATTTCGTGACAGTGAGGTTGGGTTTACGAAGAGCGTTTCTTGTACTTTCAAGCGCGACCAGACCGAACTGACTGATTCATTCTCATTGGAATCAATCGGAGGAGTGCGAGGTGAGAGAGGTGACGATTTCTCCAACTTTGATAGTTTTTATTCAGCTTATGGCACATACCTATTGGCGAACTCTGTACGTCGTACCTGACCGCAGAGGATTAAATGTACTCTGTGGCGAAAAGAACACATATTATAAATGCAAGCGGTCCCACAACAATGTCAGTGATGCTCATATTGCCAAGAAGAGTAGCGATCTGAAAATGCAGCGGCGTAGAGAGGATAACTGGTGCCCGGGCATAATATTTTTTTCGTCCGCTATCGCCATCACTGGTTTAGAAAAGGTTAATGATGCCCTTTGCAGAGCGTTATTTTTTCGTTCCTTCACTATGTTTCACTGTTAGTCAAGTGTCATAAACGCACTATTGTTTTGGCGCTCCATAAGACTGTCGCCCGGGTCATCTCCATCCCCTTTCCACCCTCTCTCTTCTACGCTATGCCACTGCGAGAATGACGGTTTGCTAGAATTTATATAAACGCAGTTCATCAACTCAAAGGTTCTTAATCTCCGTTCATAGATTTTGCTGTGAAGTGCGTGACATTCCAACTGACAACTTCGTATTTTGGATTGTTTCATGATTACTTTTGTGAAGCTGAAAATGCAGTAGAAACTATATTCAGAAATAACTTGAATTCAAAAGAAGAAGAAATGCAGGTACCGTCACATTTTAGTTAGTTTTTAAAAGAGCAGATCTTATCTTTAGTTTCAGTTTCGCTTTGAGCTGGTACAAAAGGGGAAAACAACGTCTCTCTTGCTGGTGTTGGTAAAGTAGATGCTGCTTGCCCGAGAATGATGGAAGAGTGTACTTCAAAGGTGCCGAACTCGCGATACGCACACAAAGAGTATCTTTGTGGTCCGGTAAAATGACAGTATTTAGATTAATTTTTAAAAATTCTAATTATGCATAATAATTAATAATTATGAATAGTTATAATTAATTTATAATTAATTTGCCTTTGACAGAATACTAGTTATATTACATTGCCGAGCCATTTCTCTTACCAATTGTACCAAATACTTCATCAGCCAGTAATAAAATAATACAGAATTCAACAGACAAAGAAAGGCATTCGATATCCAATTCTGCCCAGATTTCAAAGCAAAATTCAGTGAACTTGCAAGGCTTGAATTTCAGAAATATTTGCGTGTCTGGTTTGAAAACACTCGAAAATTGGCACATGAAATTATATGAATGTTTGAAAGAACTTATAGATCTGAGGTATTATTTTCACTTATCAAAGGAAATAAGTCTTCTATCACATCCCGAATTACTGTCATTCACCTTGGATCAGTTTAGAAATTAACCTCTGCGGACAAGATATCCCTCGAAGAAGGAAAGATGTTAGCAGAGAAGAGATTCCAGGAGTCAGGAAGAAAATATTTGCTTCAAAACTGTCCTTGTTCTTTTTTCATGCTGTATTTTAGAAAAGAAACCTCATTTTTTTGAAGCACACATAAGCTTAGATCTAGCTTATTTGGCTCATGACAGCATTTGACTCCGAAAGACATAACTGGTTTTCAGGTAGTTCAGGTAAAGAAAGATATAAAAACAATTGAAAAATACAGATATGTCACGATAAAAATATATTTTACTAGTAAACCTGCATCAATCATTCGTTATCGCAATTAGTATCAACCTCCAAAATCGGAAGTTGTTTTCAAACAGTTTAGATGAGATCGGCTAAAGAACCGGAAGAGTTTGCAGGAACCATTAGCTATCTGTATGAATGGTGAATTTTGCCAGGAGATAATTCTCTATAAATTCTGTATTTCCTATGCAAATTGGGAAATTTCTTTCAATCAATAATATATAATCAATAATATTGGAAATATAATATATTTCGAACCTTTCGGGATATTTTTCTTACATATCCGTAATATTTAAAAAAAATTAAAATAGGGAAAATTTCCTCGGTGAAGCATTTATGCATTAGAAACACACTTTTTTTTGTAATTTTCGAGAAAAAGTTTCTTTTGAATATGAAAACTGCTACTGTTTATATATTTTAAAAACTTTTATCCTTTACTAAAAATTTCTATTCAACGAATCGTGTGTAAACAAAAGTTTGGCGTAATAACCACATGATTTCAAAAGATTTTTAGCAAAATATTTGTATAACAATCAACTATTGCTCTTCATTACTGTATGATAAAAAAATCGTCAATAATCAAATTCAATTCTAATTATTTCTAATTACTGAAAGAAAGTCTTTTAAAGTCTCTGTTAGGATGCAGTGTACTCATATATTCCTCATATAATTTAACAGGCTCAAGAGCGGTAACTGTTGATGTGTGTGTAAAATAAGAGTGAATTAATTTCATGAGAATCTCAAAACTTTATTCCAAAATACGTAGGCCAATCAAAAAGTTAGGTGCACTCCTTCGTAAAAAATCTTAGTAAAAAATATATTTTGTTTAAACTTTGCGGGTACATTGCATGCATTTATCTGCAGCGCGTAACGTAGCGGCTTGAACGCGGCAGTTATACAGTTTGCTTGCCAATCAGTTGTGAACATGGCACAACTGATTGGCAAGCAAACTGTCCGGCAGCTGCGGATGGTATCAAATTGGAAATGCATGCAGTGATCTTTTTATGGGCAAAAAGCTGCAACTGCTCTTAAATTTATATTAAGTTGCTCGAAGTGTATGTTGAAAATGCAATTTTGTGTCATGCTATCGCAAAGTGGTGCTACATCTTGAAGAACGAACGTACTGATGTTAAAGATGAGTAGACCAACATCGACGAATGGTGAGATCGTTGTTTGCGTGAGTTCTTGCAAAAAAATGCGTAACAATAGACGAAATCGCAAATGAACTGGATATTTCATAAGGAAGATTAATGACGAGCATCTTGAATTTCGTGAAGTTTGTGCTTAACCCAACCGCAGTTACCCAATAATGGTTATTGGATGTTGAACGAAAATTCTTGGTAGAAGACATAGAAAAACATGCGGCGCCTCGACCAATGTTCAATGAAAGGAGATGGCTACTCGAAAAGTATCTTTTGTATGGAACTTCAGAGATCAGTAACCATTATTGTAAAATTTGGATCCTGTTTTGTCTTCCCGGGCAGTGCAGCTAACTTCTTGACTCACTCTCGAATATGATTTTAAAAAATATCAACTGTATTTTTATTCTTAGATTTGAATCGGTCTTATTGTAACGGTCAACCGATTCTTAATCTTACGATTGCCGATATTTTTAAAAATCGCTTTTAAGATGCAACGTTTGCAAAGATGTTTAATTACTGTTGAACCAAGCGAGTTATTTAAATTAAAAACTTTATTAGTGTAATATGATTCATTGCTGTAGTAGTACCAAATAAACACAATTAGCTACCGAAAATCGCAGGATGCAGCAGAAAATTGAGGTACTTCCTACTCGCGGAAATCACGTGAAAAGTAGACAGAGGGTTAAAAGTGAATTAAAAATGTTTTATAAAATAGATTTTGCGCGTCTATTAATTCTTTGTCATTAAAATCAAGTCATAATGCATCTGAAGCAGAGTTCATTTCGTGATTGAATTAATGAGCAGTAGAAATAATTGAATAAATGAAAAATAAAAAATAAAATAAGTTTATTCAAAAAAAAATGCACAATATCAAGTGAGAAAAACAGAAAATAATATGAGCTTCTAAAGAAAAGAAGCAATAAATGAATGAATATACACAAATCAGCTCCTTACAAGAAGCTAAATATAAGACAATTCCACAACCTTTAAAATCTATTTACATTCATTTATTGAAATGATTATCAAGTGTATATTTATTTTTTGATTCAACCCTTTTCGTTCATTTTTATTCCATTACATAGCATATTAAATTCAGAAGATCGTCATTACTAAGTTAGAAATATGATGATCATATTCTCTGTTAGTAATTCTCAATTCTTCTATAGTTCAAAATCTAAATTCTTATTAATTGCATTTTAAAAAGTCAGAAAATCTAAATCCACCTTTCTGAAGAGGTAAGTATCTCAAATCAATGAAATTCACAAAATTATCTAAGCAGCTTATAAATGGAGCCATGATCATATAGTAACCTACATTGTGACAACAAATCTAGTCTCCATTATCTCCATTATACGTCTATAGACAGTGACAACTGAAGTTGATAGAGCGGGGAAATATTATGGGTGTATCATCTACACCAGTTAAATACAAGGGTGGAATTTTAAATAACCTCAAAAATGCTGTAGCAATGCCGTGAAACGGATGAGCCAAGCAATTACATTTCTACCACAGGTAAGTTAAATTTCTACCCTCCGTCAGGACAAATGAACTCGCTCTTTTTTGTATTGTTTATTTACATTAAAATACCCAACCTACGTCATTCCGGTGTAATGCTAAGTCAATGGAACTTTCAAAGCGGAAGTTCAGGTTTTAAATGTAAATAAACAAACCAGAAAAGTCTTCCATTATTGTGCGTATTATTATCTTTCGGAATGCAAAGGGTTAGAGAAGGACGCGAAACTGTGTCAGACATGCCTTAACCACAAATAACCACAAGTAAGTGACGAACACTTGCAGAATGTGTTCGCGTAAGTGGAGATGGATGGGAACTTCTCGATTCGTGAGTTAGTCTAACGCCTGGGGCACACTAGCCGATTCGTGTCGTTGAAGCTATAAAAATAACAATAGTAACCCACATGCCTCCTGTGGAGACAGAGTGGGAATGGGGGTTACTATTGTTATTTTTATAGCTTCAATGACACGAATCTGCTAGTGTGCACCGGGCCTAAGATACAGGACTGGTGCCTTTGACCGAGTCCTTTCGGAATAAAGTCCCTGTAGTTTCGATCTAACCATTGAACTGAAGGTACCAATCCGTGGCATTCGCTTCTGAACAGTCTATGACGCTCTTCAGTCAACAGATCCAAAAGATCAGACAGTGCTAACAGTACTTAAAATCTTCCACGGGGCTGAGAATACGTTCTACGATACGCTAGCAGTTGCGTCGAAGGCGTGTAAAATTTGGAACATTGAATGTATGCTGTGGACCTAAAAAATCAATAGTTGCCACTACTAATAATTCAACTGTGTAGTTCAAAGCACGACTCGAAACTATTTAAAATTAAATGATAAATTTGAACAGAATTCAATTTAAATTTTATCAGTTACTGAAAGCCGTTTAATTTCATTGAGCACTTTCTATAGTTGTGAGACGCATAGAAACATGCATTATTTACCTATTATTTGGTCACTAGTAGCTTCTACGTACTATCAGGTTGCGTTGTTACTGGTTATAGTGAACCTAAAATCTAATTCTTTGATAATAGACTCGTTCAATCCAACTCCGCATTATTTAGGCTGATTTCCTCTGAGATGCAGTTGATATGATGATGTTTATAGGCTGACATTCTATCTGTAAACTGCGTCATGCATGATGCAAAAACAGTTAAAAACGCTCTATAGAGCAGACTGTAGGATATAGAGCTACCGATATCAGCAGATAGTTACTTCTTGGATAGTAGAGGCTCACAAAGAAAGAGTTTTTAAAAATTTTAATTTAAAATTAATCGAAATGTCAGCGAATTTCCTCAATAACTTTAGAGCGTATTAATGCATAAAAACTACTATCATACCGATTTGAAACGTAAATGAAGCTTTTCAGTGATACAAAATTTTGTTTCCGTACAATTTTTTTCTAACTTTGATAAATGTTAAAAAATACTTTTAAGTATAAATTACATCAATATTTTCCATTGCTTTAGTTGCTGTATTTAAACGTATGCGCGTTAAAACGGCATTAAATACATACAAATACTATAATTGCTACATAATTAAGAATTAATTCTTAAAACTAATATAAGGGCAAACGAATAAAGCCTAAAATATGATCATGCTACGATGTTTCAAGCTGGGGTTAGAAAGTTCTTTCTTTTTTCTTATCACACTGTCTGCCTCCAACAAATTTCTGTTTAGATTTAATAAATCTCATTTATAATTACTGATAAGGATATAATTTATAGTATTTAATTTTGACATTCATAATCATAAAAGTCCCCGTTAGACAACATTTTAATCTGCGCCACATTCAAGATATCTTTGATAAAATACCACTCTTCTCCAGCTGCTATTCGAAGTTGACTCTCACGATCAGTTATTTATAATATTTAAGTTCCTGAAGTTGCAAACAATTTAAGAACAGTCAGTGTCTGCTGTACCTCAGCTTATCCACTTCTACCCAAATCCTTAATATCTTCGTTCCTGTGTGACATATTGTAATGTCATTCTATAATTACAAAAAAGATCGAACATACCACTGTACTATAATTAGTCCATTGTCTTTAATCTGTCTGACCACTAATATTTACAATTCAGATTGTGCGGGTAGATATTTTAAAAAATATTATCTGATTTGAAAGAAATTTAATAAGTACGACGACTTCTTCGACGTCTTGACGTGATTGTTGTTCCCCTCCTGTCACTGAGTGGGATGTTATCCGTCGCAGTTAAATTGGAAAGTCTAGGATCGAAAACAGGGTAGAAGACCTCTCGTGGATTTTGGTTAGGCGCATCGGGATGCTTGAGTGCTGCCTCGATGACGTCCTTCGCATTAATTGGCCGCTCTTCAATTCCAGAGTCCTCGAAGGGTCTTCCAGAATTATGATATCTCTTTTCCCGTACGACAACATCACGCTGCGACGTCGAAGAGCCAACAAAAGGTTCTCTCTTGTCAGTCCTAAGAGGAACACGCCTCGGTGAATCATCTGGATTTGAAGGTACGTCATCTTTATAACGTCGTCTTCCTTCTTCTGAGGCTCTATCGACAGTAGGTCTCAGAGATCGATCATCGATAGCGTCATCATATTTCGTTCGTCTAGGTGGAATATCTTCATCATATCGTCGATCTTCCTCTGGAGATCGCCCTTCTGGACGTCTCAGCAATTTTCTGTCTTCATCTATCACATCTCGAGGATAAGATTCTTTACGAAGACCAATATCTGCATCACTTCTCCTTCTTGGTTCGTCGTATTCTGGTAAATATCTCCTAGAAGGTCTGCCATCGTCGTCTATGGGTCTATCATATCTATCAGAACCTCGAGATATGTCTGTGTCGTAGTCACCTCTAGGTTTGCTTCTACGATATTCATCATCATCGGTTCTACTTCTGGAGTACTCATCATCAGTTCGATAATCTCGTCTTGAATCTTCTGACGGTTTTCTGTTTGTGTCATCGTAATATCTCGTCCTTGAATTTTGACGTCTATACTCTTCTTCTTCTTCCGCAGAGTAAGATCGCCGTTCTAGACCTATATCATCCAATTTTTTGTCGTCTGACGATCTTGTAGGATAATCATCTCTTCTAGAACTATCAGTTTCACGAACTGATGAGGGAGATATATATCGTGATTCATCTACCCGACGATTATCGTCGCCATAATATCTTGTTCTGTCTCGACTGCTTGAATAGCGATCGTCATCTCTCTTACGTCCATCGATTATGCTAGATCCTGACTTGTATGCATCATCGCTGGATCGGGACAATGGCACAGTTGACCTGGAAACGTACGCTTTTTCTCTTGTTCTTGTAGGAGATATTCTGTCTCGATCATCGTATTTGGATGGTCTCAAATATTCATTGTCTCGATTGGGATATCGATCGATTGTTCTAGATTCATCATCGTACGAGGTTCTTGGTCTGTCTCGAAAAGGAGCGTCATAATCGGAGGGCCGACGTGCATCATCAGGTCTTCCGCTCTTTCTATCCGATGGAATGTCAGCTCTACTACTCATAATTGGTTCTCTGGAATCTCTATCCGTAGATAGAGTATATCGATCTTCTTCGTCTCTTGCTATGACTCTGTCTCTTCTGTCATCGTATGGACGGTCTCTTGATCTGTCATCATCAGCTGGATATCTTGGACGGTAGCGATCATTTCTTGACGGGTATCTATCATCATATCGATCGTCTCTTCTTCGATTTCTGTCATCATCTAGATATGGTCTATCACGATCTGTGTACCGATCATCATAATCTCTGTGTCTGTCTTCCTTATCCCTGAACCGATCTTCGCGATCTCTGTCAATCCTGTCTCTGTACCGATCTTCGCGATCACTGTCATCTCTATCTCTGTACCGATCTTCTCTATCTCTGTCATCTCCTCTCCGCCTGTCGCTGTCTCTGGGTGGGTACCTATCATCAAGTCTTGGTCTTTCATCGGGATAAAGCCTTGTGTCCCCTTTGGAGTATCGATCGTCGGTATCTCTGCCTCGATCACGTTTATCGTATCGACTGGGAGATCCTCTATCATAGAAATCATCTTCGTCGTCATACCTACGACGTCCTGGATCAGATCTTCTTGGAGGAGGCTCTCGCTCAAAGTCGGGATCTCGATATGAGGGTCTCGAACTTTGGACCTCATCTTTTCGATCTGAATCTCTTGAAATTGGCCTTCCTGTAAAAATAAGGGATGATGTAGGAAAAATTGCTAAATATAAGAATGTTTTAATGGAATTCTAATGAAGCGCTTTACCAGCAAAGACTGATAAACTATTCCAAGCATCGCTTATCACTTATTTGAAAGTAGCGCATTTTAGGGTTATTACGTCGCGGAATGGAGAACTTTATAATTCGGAGTTAACATTAGAAATCATTGAAATGTGATAGTGGCAAAAATTTATTAATTAATTGGATAAACTGCAAATGTTTTAGAAAGTCAGTAAGAATTTTTTATTTGTTAAGTTTTAAGTTAAATCTCGATGTTACTTGTATTTTGAGATATTTTCGGATTTATCATAAACTTTGTGCTATCGATTGCCTTGGAGCTTGCATTCCGAATAAATCCTATAGAAAAATTAAAGTTATAAAACTTTATGAAAACAAAAGATCCCAAAGTAACTTCAAGAATGGAAGTGTGCTAGTTATTCGTGATATCTATTTCCTCGAGAGCTGAGCAGGGAATTTTAATTAACACATGAATCATTATACATCTTAAGAGGGTCATTCACGAGAACTTCCTCGCCCTTCAATTTTTTCAGTCCATCCATTTAGGCAGGTCTTTCACAAACGCTCCACGCAAAGCAAATCCTTTATGAAATAATCATGGATTATGAAATTATGGATTATGGAATCGGCAAATTAGGCAACTGCTTAGGATCCCGCAACTCTGGGACCCTGATGGCTCGTGATCTTTTTCTCGCATTATTTTCAAGGTAATTTAATTTACCGCTTTCATTTAATTCGCAAGAGCAGTGTACTTGAACATAATTATATTAAAATCAAGAATCGCTTGGATTTCAGAACATCATTCTTAGAAATTTTATTTCTCACATTCTCAAATTCGCTTGCGGATGAGTGTGGTCCACTTCGTTTTGCAGTTAAATGACTCACTGAACAGCCCTAGCAAATTTCGTTCTGAGAGAAACTGAAACTGCTCTCTTGAATGTCCGCAGTTGAATTTTTTTGTTATTTCAATTTGTGGTAATATTTGTTGCTTAAAAACTGCTAATACACAGATTAAACAAAAATCTTTAAAAAATATCTGATTTATACTTTCTGTTTTCGTCAAAAAATTCGAAATCGAGATATCGATGAATCTCCACATTTTATAACCCTCCCGAGTTCGAGAAACACAGTTTTGGAATTATGTCCGTCTGTCTGTGAGCACGATCACTCTAAACCTATTTTAGATACAGAAATGAAATTTGGTATGTGATCTTTACATATAATTTTTAGGTCTCTATCAAATTTTGGACAAACTCCGTCTAAGGGAAGACTGTCTATCTGTCTGTCCGGGATAATGTGAACACTATAACTCAAAAATTTAAATAGCTAAATGGATAACATTTCGTACTCAATTTTATCATCCGGAATGGAAGTCCTCATCAAATTTTGTGCCAAAGCCATAGTCTGTATAATCGCGTACTTATGAGCACAATAACTCTTTAACACAACGACTTAGATAAATAAAATTTGGCATGTGGCCTTCTAACCTCAATTTTAGATTTGTGTCCAATTTTTGCTTCAATCGGTTGAAAAAAGGGCGTTAAAATTGCCTATTCAATTTTCTTACTATGACGCGATGTCATTTTGCGTCTTTGTGAGTGCTTGGGGATGCTCGTACATTGTTAAAACTCCCCGGGGGCCCCCGAAACTCACATTGCCTGAGAGCACGTAAAGGGGTTATTCGGGCCCTGAGGGCGTTCTAGAAAAATACAGATTCAGCAAGGGCGCCGATAATCCAAAAAATTTTGAAACCACTGGTTTATATCGCTAGAAAGTCTTTAGTTGGACATTTACGAGCGTTCGGGCATCACACCATTGGGAGAGACTCGCGTTCACATCGTTCCAATTTTCAGCCCGTCCATTTAGGTCGGTCATTCATGGAGGCTCCACGGAAACCACGCAGCCGGTCACTCCTATTCTTTAGGGATACTGTGCCTACCCCTCCTCCCGCTTTCAAAACTCTCCCTCCCCATTTTCCCGAGAGAGCTTCATTCCCCCTCCCTCATTTTGTGGTTTTCGCTTTTGTGAGAGAGGCTCGCTCCCCCTTACACATCATCGTATTTCAGTTTTATGATGAATGCGCCAAATGAGAATCGAACGAAGTTGGATTTAAAAACTTTTCGACCACAACAGTTCATACGATATTCGCACTGTCGACGAGTTTTGGAAGGAGATGCGCCAAATGGAACGGAACGTTGTCCTTGTGAATGTCAAGCTATAGAACTACGTAATTTGTAAGAAAAAGCGGCCTTTTAGAAAAGGAAGCACTCACTCTCCTCCTTGGGGGCTGTCGGAAGAGGATCTGACTGTGCAGAAGCATACGTCTCTGTGGGCTTAATTTCTGGAAGGCTCTTCCCTGGGGCTCGATTCTCCGTGTTCGACGTGGAAACCTTCCGAGTATGCAAGCCTTCTTCCTCCCCTCTGTGCAGAATGGAAGATTTCCGTTCGTGAGTAGAAGACGTCACAGAAGACGTAACGGATTCTGAAAAAGGTGTAAAAATGTGCATTGATTGTTTATTGTATGTGATGTCGTATTCTTTTCCTTTTCCGAATGCATGGTTATGCAATTTTGTGGCAAGAGAAAGAAAGAAAGAGCATTTGTAAAAAAAGTTGTAAAATGTGAGTCCCATCATTACTTTTAACAATTACAATAATAAATGGAAGGAAATCGCTTTGGGAATATTTTCTGAAATATAGTCTACAGAAATTCGAGCGCCAAAACACAAAGAAACCGAACGAGAATATAAAAAGAAGAAGAACTGAATGCATTCTTTCGAAAAGTCTTGAATTCTGGTTAATTCTTCCAAAAACGGATCTGTTTGGAGAGTAAATTCAATAACCTTCTCTGAGTCTATTGTTATTCAAGTCTATTGTGGCACAATTTATTCTTCGATAATACTGAATGTGTTGATGGATTGCTGTCAACAACTTACATAATTGAAGTGTTCAGAGCTAAAGTGTAGCAAATCCATGTTTTACCCATTTTGCATTAACACTAACATGTCAGTGCAGAAATATTTTTTATCTGTGTGGAATAATGATTCGCGCCCTTAGTTCAGTTCGTATCCACCAGAGGGCAACAAAAATTAGCAATCCGTTGCCATTTTAAATGCAGCTAATCATCTTTCAGATCTGTTTTTACAGAAATGAATCTCATGGACTTGGTCCACTTTAGCTCGGACTCCTCCACTCAAGTAGGTACCGCTGGACCGTTTAGTTGTTGTCAATGAATAATTGTATTTTTATTGAAGAAAAATGCATATGTGTACAATTACATTAACTATGCAGCATAATATTGAATGAGTAATAATAGTAAGACAATATTTTTCCATATAGGAAAGCTTTTATAAAACACTTGAGTGAACAGTGGCACAATTTTCTATGGGTAAAAAACTTTAGAAATTACTACATGCAATAATAACTAAAAGCGAAACTCCTTATGCATTTGTCGACAGTTCATATTGTCATCATCATTAAAAAGATTCAAAACTTAATCCCAACTCTAAGTTTGTTGCATATAATTTTTATCTTATATCGAATACATAAAAAATTTTCCGATCAATAAACTTTCATCTTTATTTTGAAATGGCCACTAAGATAGCTTAGATATCTCTTATTACCGAGAATTCAAAGCTTCCTATTAATACAGTCAAACCCCGGGATAGCGAACCCGGGATATAATGGTTCCTCGGTTACAGCGAACTTTTCTAATCGAACTCCTATGCCACTAATTTACTTTCAAATGCTTGTAACGATCTTCAAAAGCTAGGAATTCGATAGAGTGAATCATAATTTCTACTTTTCAAGCTTAATTTCAGCTCTTTAACGAAAAATCACTTTTTATTTTCAGACTTTAGAGAAATAAATGTAAGTTCAATTAATTTCAACGCTTAATTTTTAAGAACAAATACTTATTTTAATTTATTTTATCTCTCCAGTTATTGCATTTTAGTGTAATTAATGAGTTCATAACTGAAATGGATATAAGAATAATAGCAAATCGTTCGTAGTCGATATTTGAAAAATCGGATACAGGATATAGTGGACCCTCCGTTATAGGAAACTTCTGGTGCGGTCTGTTAAATGTTCGTTATTAAGAGGTTTAACTGTAAATTAAATTATTTTCGAATATAACGATGATTGCTACGTAAACAGGTATTTAAACACTAACAAGTTCACATTGTTCCCTACCTCGTCTTGTTGAATTCTGAGAAGCGCCCCCTTGCGGCCTGGATGCAAAATCACCCTTGGCCAAATCTGCTGTCGAGTCGCTCCTTCTTCTGGGCTGGGTTGGGGGAGTGACCGGGGACTTCGAGATGGCGTTGAGGGAGCCCTCAAGGGCCCCATCTACTTCCGTGCGATTGTTGGGACTCGAAGTTGTCGGGGGTTTAGAAGTCGTGTAGGAATAATTGACAATGGCTCGTCGCTGTGTGTCCGAGATCTGAACGATGGTCAGCCCCATGTAACACTGCAAAGAAACAAATGAAAGCTGCACTATCCATCAGTCATCAAAGAGATACTTCCATAATGGCATCATAAAGCTACAGACTTGAGCCCACAAGAGCTCATTTTATCTGGATACAATTTATCTTTGGAAGCAAGTTTCTTTTGAAAAGTTCGGAAAAATGATTTTTTGAAATTTTTCTCATTAACGCCCAGTACACACAACCGATTTTTTTACGTACAGGTTATTAGCAGCGAAATGTTGGAGAAGCCACTAGAAGCGAGAAGTATATAGAAAGCAGTTGGATAGTGCACACATATCTCCCCTTTCCTTCCAACCTCCTCGAAAAACGCTGAGCAAAAGTGTGCCATTACCTCTCCGACACCTCACTTCGGCGGAAGGCATGTGTGTACTATCCAACTGCTCACCCAACTGACGCAATATGGTCATGTTTGGCTCTTGAGCCATTAAAATCCAAACAACCCAACTGTTATCATGCACTTCACGCGGCTCCGATATTTTTCTGACACAACCGGGGCGTGTGCACAGGATCTAAATGAGTTACAATGAGGGAGAAAGTCACTTCACACTCTGCGATAGTACCAAACATAGACTTAAAGAGGCAGATATCCTAAGAATGTCCATCTCCTTAGTATGATAAACAGGGCGTCCATACATTATTGTCGTGGCTTCCTTACCTCATAACTTTTGTTTAAAGAACATGATGTTAAATATTATTACTTAAGGTGTCGAAAATTTTATGATTTAATTAACCTTTATATATATTACTAATTATAACATTTATCTCTTTGTGATTTGATTATCTTAAATGTACTTTACACCTTCTAGTATTTTAGTAATTTAATTAAGTAATTTAATTTAATTTAGTCATAAATGGCATTATACCTGTTGCTTTACTGACACTCTAATTATCTGCTAATAATTATTCAAGATGGATCTCTACAGATCTCACATCATTAAATCAATTAAACATCAAACATTTCACAAATCATTAATAAAAATTTCCTACTTAATGAAACATCTCAGAAACAGGCATAAAGTGCGACCTTAACTTACTACCTTAGCTCTTCATTTATCCTTAAAATTATCTCCAGTTTCATTACCAAGTAAAATTACATAAAAAGTAACATTGCGTTGTGCTTGAAATATATATTTAGATGTTATGTTTTTAATATTAACCCAGGTTCATTCCAAATAGTTACCTCCATCAGTGTCGTTGAGGTAGTGAAGAAAAATCAGAGACCAAATTACTTTACACATATTTATTAATATCAAAATTAACCCTACCAGCTTACAAACATAATTCTCATTATCTCATTTGCCTTACAATCAATGTTAATACTTCGCATAAATATCAAAATACAAACACTAAAAGAATAGGAATAAAACACAATAAACATAAAATGATTCAAAGCATCAAGTATTGATTATGGTTAGGGTCGACCCAGTGTAAGCAAAGGAATTTTATTCTTAAACCTCAATCAATTTTTACTGCATCTTCTACATTAAATATATGAATTTATCTCAGTTAGCATCTGCTCATTGTAAAAGAAATTTCAAATAATAGTGGCCACCAACAATCTTAATTATTAATTTTAATCTTTACCTAACTTAATCTTATATTTTGATTCATATTCTTATTAATACCTTACCAATTCGCCCTAATATTATACCAGTTTTCTTTTGACTAATTTACAAACATAACCATATGTATGAACATTTTTCTTCCAACTAAAACACAACTTTATTGCAAATGTCATTTTGATTTCATAAGCTGACACATAATTATCTTAACAACTTACACTCATTTTTTAAAAGCATATTTATATATATAAACTTTCTGAAAAATATTAATATACTAACTCATATCTTGCCTTTCAAATAAATGGTGACAATAAGTACTAATTAATTGGCTTATAATTTATAGAATAATTATTCAATTAATTACTTAATCCCTACACCTAGTGCAATTTTTACAAGGACTAGCCAAAATAATCTGTTTGATTTTCTAATGCTCTTCAAACTAAAAAATTTTACACAATACATTACAGCATAATATAATAAATAACAAAATTTAAATTATGCAGATAAAACTTATACTCGGATTCATCATAGTTCAGGTAGCTCACAAAATGCACTCGAGGTGTGCCATGATGAGTCATCGTGGCCATTGCAATCACCATAATGGTTTCACACCACAAGGCCTCGTCAGAGGAGTTGATCCCAAAGACATCTGTTTTCACTTTGAGCACGAAGTCGATCTGAGACTTATCGAACTTAGGGATCCACGTACCTTCTACCAAAACGTCTGCCCTTTACAGGTATTATGCACACGATCTACCCTCAGATATTGTGACAGGAGCTAAGGTCGTGGAGCCAGCTTACAGGCCTTCACCGCTCGCAGATTCTCCGTCAAGCGAAAATTCCTCCAAAAGAAGACTTTCCATCACCGCTGTTGTCAACAAAGGCGCCTCTAAAAACTTTTAAAGGCTGTTAGACACTCAAGTCCCTTTCTTCACTCATTCCCGAACCTTCGGGGTCGCGTCGCTGCGACGGAGATGCCGGAGAGAAAACCCCTTCAGTTTTTAATGCATCCTCCTTCTTCTCACTGCCAAAAACGTTTTGTCTTCCACCCAAGCTCCCAGTCCTCAAAAACACCTCTTTGGCGGCTCAGAAAACCAAAATTATGCCAAACTATGTTGTGTCTCTTGCAATTAATATTACAAACCTAAAACCCGACGACAAAAACATTCCAGGAACAGACCCAAACGGGTGAAAACACGGCAATTCCCAGTTCAAAAGGTCAAGACTGCAATACTTTTGTCGCAAGGGATTAGATAAAGAATTCCACAGCTGTCAGTAACGGGAGAGACTGTCGGGGGAGTAGGAGCTAAAACCTCCCAGGATGAAAAAAAAGGGGAATGACCCTCTATAGACGACCCTCCCACTTGAAGTTGAAAAAAAAGACTTTATCTGATATTCATTTTCGCTTTAATTCCGTATTTTACAAAGCGTTTAAATAATATTAATAGGTAGAAAAATAATAAAGCAACTAAATATAACAATTCATATCAGAGTTTAATTAATTTTGAGAAATTCCTAATTCAAGAAAATCTCTACACAACAAAAGTATAGTTCAAAAAATTTTAAATAACAAAAAGCAATGTTAAGTAATTTTCGCAGGGCAGCCTTTGGAGGCATATAACCCGACACTTTGCTGGAAATTGAGTGCAGTCTCGATGTATTACGTATCATGAAAGGATGCCCCAGATTTTGTACTAATGGTTTGTTCTATAGCTGTCACCGCTTGTAAGTTTGACTGTTCTTATTTCGTCCAAGATGCTTAAACACTTAACTGCTCTTGAATAAAGACTGCGTGCATTTTACTAACCTTAGCCTAGACACATCGAGACTGAACTGAGTGTCCAGCCGAGTGTCGATGAGTAGCATGCCGCGAAAGGCTGCCATGTGGAAATTATTTTACTTTGTTTGCGATATTAAACTAATTTGTGTTGCATTTTATTAATATGTGATAATATTTATTGGGTAAACCCGGAGTTTAGGGTGCATACTGGTTTCTCGCCAAATTTCCTTGAAACAATTTTATTTGCCATCGCCAAATACTATTTTGGATGCGCAGTGAGCTTTTTATTGGTTTCTGCGGCATCTCAAAAGGAGAGATTGAGCACACAATGCCTGCGGCATCTCAAGTGTGTATCGGGCAAATTTTTTAACTTAAAAAAGCATCAGCGGCTTCGTTTTCAGCTAAGCGGGAACCTCTTAGCTTCTCTTTTTCATTGAGAAATGAAACACACAGAAAAAACACTGTTGAACCGAAAGTAATTCAAAGTGTTCAAAAATGAGAAAAGTGGATTAAAAAATCCATATGCCTATTTTACTCCCGTGGTTTCTTCCCTTGTGTGACATTTTGAAGCCATAACCAGCAAAATGGATAAACGAAAATCTTCAGAAACAGAAGCGAAACTTACGGTTGTCGAAACAAATCCTTTGGGAAATGATAAAAACAGTCAAAATTATAACCGAAGAATTTCAAACCTAAGAATTATTCAAATTCGTAAAAAAAGTATTCGCATAAAACATATCTTATCATATAGATCAGGGATTACCAAACTTTTTTCCCTCATTTTCCCCTTGTTGAGGCGTTTCATTTCCGCGTATCTCCTACTGTCATATCTATGCAAGAAGTTTCTATTAATAAAGCTAAGAGCTTTGTCAAATGAGAGAAAAGAGCCAAAATGACTGGAATTAATAATATTTGCCGGACTTATTTTTGATTCTACATTTTATTCCCTTTTTTGAATGGTATTAGTTCAAAGCCAAAACAAATGAAACCAGTATAGTCATAATTTCACAATAATTTATAAAATTAGCACTTCGTAATAATCAACTCTTCAAAAGGATATTAAATAGCAAGTATTCACTTGGGGAAACAATATTCGGTAAACTTTTCAATCCCTGCGGTTTTCTTGTTCCTGAAATTGCCAGCTTTGATTTCGCGTACCCCCAGCTGGGTCTACGAGTACCCTTAGGGGTCCAGGTATAACTTGAGAACCTCTGAGATAGACGATCATTGTTAACTATGACAAAGGAATGGAGATCTCTGTGTAAACCAGTGTTGTAAAGAATATCATTTAAATGTTTGGTTTCAAATACAACGAATAAGAAAAATTGGTTCTATTCTATTAAAGTTCTTTTCTATTTCCCCGAGAAAACAGTTTTCTTCAAAACTTCTTCAAACAGCTAATTCCGTTACAGTAACTGTGGCAGTTATCCATTCATTAGAGGATTTGTTTTGGATGATGTTTCGTGCCTTTTTGCTGTTCATAAATTGTATGCAGAGGTCTCCACGGCTATCTCGTAAATAGCTAAGATTTCTTTAGGATATGATTTTCAGTATGACAGATACGCGTGTCGAATTAAGCATTGCAATAATTGAGCTAATATTTTCTCATTCTACTATTTTTGACGCCGCTCAAAGTCGTATATTGATTTATGGACCTAAAGGACGAATTAAAGTAACTCTATACCTACTATGGACAAGCATATTCAGATTAGCTCATCGTTTCAATCCACGATGATGCATTGTGTCGTGTGCCTTTGACTCCAGTAATTCCGCTTCGTTCCGTAATACCAATTTACTTATACTACTATCTCGAGTGAATCCACTAGTGTGAAAAAATTAAGGACTATTTCGTAAAATGGGAAAATTTAGAGTTAACCGCTTAAGGCTTTATCACGAGTCAATTCGTTCTAAATACCGTAGGTTCAAAAATAACCCGAACCATAAGCGGTTAATACGGAAACAAAGGTTCAAAACCAGTTGTGGAGAATCGTGTAACATACAATCGAGTATCGTACTCATTTTCACTAGAGATTCGGTCACGAGGGCATTTAGATAGGTTGCAATACGTCCCTATATACGGGACTGCCAACATATTTCACTACTCAGTCCCGTATTGTTATTTATCCCGTTTTTGTCCCGTTTTAAGACAAGTGAAAGTATTTTGTTTTTTTAACATTTTAAAATGATTTGTGCCCAAATTCATAATTATGTGAAAGCAGAAAATGATAAAATTAAGAAAGTAAAATCAACTTTAAAATATGACTGGGCTGAAAAGGATTAGCCTCGCACCTTTCTTCTTATTCTATGTGGCCATTTTATCAAATTGCTTTAACTTTATTGATTTTTTTACCAGAGTAAAATAAAACATTACCTACTCACTCTTTTCACGTTTTATTTATTTAACATTTAAACGTTATGCATCAATGTTTGTCAATTATGGCAATCCTACATTTAGGGGAGCAACAGGAAGTTGATGAAGACGAAAAGGGATTTCAGCTGACCATTTCTCTGAAAGCTATTCGTGATTTGAAACTTTCATTTTTTTCATGGTTTTGTTTGCTATGCACATTGCTTATATGCTTTTTCATAAAAATAGCATGGATATTCGGGAAGACATGAAGGTTTGTTTAAAAAATTCTAAATATTTCCGTATGTTTTTGCTTATAACATGCAGAGTTTTCAATCAAGTTATACGAAAGTTACAGAATATGTGGCAATATGCCAATTAAGCGTTATGTTAAAATAAAAAAATAAATACTTTGAATATTCAAAGAAATATGAGTATTTGTAGTAAATAATACTTAACTGCTCACGAACAAAACACAGCATAACATTTCTTTCATAATTTTTAAGTCAGATATACAGGGCAGCTTATATAAAAATTCTAGTTGAATGCCGTAAAGATTCAGAAACACATTGGCATTTCATCTGAACTCTAAGAGAAGCTAAATGATGAATAAAATGAAATATTCCATTTTTTTAAAGATATGAATTTTCTAATCGATTCATCCTGATGTACTAGAGTTCTGAAATTATGTACAGTTATTTGTTTCCGATGACAATATAATATTTTAATAATTTTAAAACTCTTAATCATTAATAAATATATTAATTTAAACTAAATATTGATCTCAAACGAGTGTCACCATCTAGATGCATTTTAAGAAATATTATTTTTTAGACTGCTTAATATTTATAATCATGAATTATGAAATATATTACAGACTATAAAGTATAAAAAATAAAAATAAAAGGTTTTTAAGCGCGCTTTTAATAATGTAGTAAAAAGCAGGAAATAATATTCTTTATCGAATATTAACTATATTATAAAGAATAATAAATATCATAAGAAGAAAATTTCTAGACATTCATTGAAAATTAAAATGTATTATAATTGTGATTAAAATTCCAGTTTACATTGAGTATTTCTGTAAGAATCCCACGCGTTTACAGGTTTTTTTTGCATCCATATTTTTGACAAAAAAAATAATTAAAATTATAAGAAGATAAAAATTAAAATATTTATTCTTAGAATAACAATTTTACTAATGTGAACACAGTTTTTAATATTCTGGTAGAAAATGAAGAACTTTTTCAATTATAATTTTCTTTTATTTATGCTAATCAACAGAAAGGGCGCAATCATTCTTTTCTTTAATAAAACTACCGGCTTCAGCAATTGAATGGGGAATCGTGGATGAAAAGTCAGGAAAATCTCCTCATTAGAAAAGAAACAGCTTTAATTTTGTAAAAGTGTCACGCACAAAATGAAAAACCACAAATGTGAAAGATACGAAAATAGGGGATCTGTTAAGCGATTAGACCTTGAATTCTAAGAGTAAATATACTCAGTTTTATGCCATATTTCTTTCGTGAAATATAATTAAGAAATAAAACGTTTCTAGGAAATTATAGAGTAAAAATAAAGTGCGTGCTTGCCAGAATTAATTTCTTTTGGATCCATTCTTTTATCAAATGTTAAGAATTTTTCCGAGAAACATTGACTTTTTTCAAATATAAATGTTTCAAACTTTATTGAAGAAACATTAACTTTACATTATTCTGTTAAATAGAAGCCGATCCTATATTTTAATGACATAACTTTTTTGCTTAAAGTTGTAAAAATGGAAGCGATTCATGCCAATAAGGCATATAACAAATTCACTTCTCGAGTCTCATTTTATTTATTTTTTAGTTTTTATTTCCCAGGAAACTTCGAAGAACACATACTACACCCATCTTAGAAGCAATTAAAAACATTTAAAAAAATACATTTCAAAACTAATCGCAAAGCATACAACCATTTTTTAAAAACAATTTTCATTAAAACATTTTGTCTAAATTTATTCAGTGCACGCAGTATCACGGTTTAGGTGCGTAAAGACCTCTCGAACTTTTCATAGTTTCACTGCACGTGTTCTCTCTCGTGTTTTCTAATTCAAGGCCGGGCACTCTTTTTCTTTCTATCTCTCTCCTCTGGGCGCTTTTTGCGGTTTTCCCGTCGAGTGTCTTCCTCGCGAGTAAATTGGAACTTGTTTCTTGAGTGGAAGGAACATTTTTAACCTGCCTGACCTCGAGTTGACGTCACAGGAAATAAATCAGTTTAGCTGCGTGATTTTGGTTGTGAATAAACGAAACTACCTGTTTGGGTCGGACGGGTTAAGAGAAGCGGACGGTTGAGTGGAAGATTGGAGAAAAACACCTGTGTTGTTCGCTACCTTTTAAAAAATATCTCGTAGAATCTGTCTGAGATATATGAATAGCTGGTTTTGGAAAGTTCGCGCGTTAATTTTTTTCCCATTGAGTGAGCGTGAAGTAACACTTCAAATAATGAGTTGTGTGTGAGATTAATCCTCCTTGTATATACTTCCTTCCACATTAGAATGTCATTTATAGCATATAATCAAAACAATATTGTTTTTGTATTATGTAATCAAGCATTCTCGATAGAGTATTGAGACAAGAATACTATAAAAGTATCCAAATTTATCTTTTCCGACGGGTTTTCAACGCTGCTTTTTGATGCTTTTCAGCGGTGACTTTGGAAACTACTCTGCGGTTGGTTACTGCGGAAAATGTTTTTCATATTCCCTCAAAATGCAAACTTTGGTTATTCAGTGATGTCATCTTGGTTGCAGTGTTAATTTTTGAAGATTTCCATTATATTTTTTAAAAATTCTTTTTAAGTAATAAATATTATGGCAATCTGAGTAATTAATTGCGGGTCACCTTCAAGAGACTCGGCTTCAGTATCTGGCGAATAAAAAAACTTGAAATTTAAATTTTAAATTAATTTTAAACAAAATAGTGAAAAAAGTACACAACTTTTTGAACTCAATCTAAACGCTCTAATATGAAGTTTGCTAGACCTATTGCAAACATTTGACGTCATCTCTATTTCGGCTTTATCATGTTTTGATTTTGTAATCTTCAAGTTGGCAACATGTTCTTATTTATCTTCGCGCGATAGTATGATCTAAAAGAATATGTTTTAATTTAACCAATTCCTTCTTTCGATTTTTTTCCCTAATACTTGCTTTGTGAGAAATCAAAATTACTGATAGAGCCAGCAGCTAAAGTAGTGTTTTCGCATTATAATGTAATATAAATTGGTTTTGTTTCGTTTAATTACGAGTAGTTTCTGTAATTCATAATGTTGACTTGTGCATCAGTCAGTCAGTTGCGAAAAATACTGCGTCTACTAATCTGTAATCGAATTTGTAGACACGAAAAAATTGTCAAGAATAATGTTCAAATTTAAACAATACTTTATTTTAATCTGAATACTTTCTAGTGCAATGTTCTTGCAAACCATTTGATAGTCCAAAATTTAATGATTCTGAAACTAATGCAAAATTTAGCAAAATTTATCAAATAGAAATCCATTTGCCTATTTGATAATCCTTCCCTGACACGAGATCCAAAACATGAAACGATATCAGAATCTCGAGGTCGAATTGTTTGGGTGGTTTTGGTGCATTTTCTGGTACTCTTCATAGACGAGAATTAAGAGAACTAATAAGCTTTATAAAACTTCTGAAGGCCGAAAAGAATATGCAATTATTTTAATGTCAGAAATTATTAGGAAACAAAAGAAGAGAAAGTTTTGTGCATGTATTCAGTTGTTTCATTACTCGAATTATTCAGTTTTAAGAACATCATATCTTACATGCATCTTGGACCTTTTTTACTTGTGCTTTAGATTAATTTGGCTGCGTAATTTTGAATACCTTTGAAACTGAGTATCAATTAACCTTTGCAATATTTTGGGTTCAATAAAGAAGATATTTAATGTTCATTTTCATATAATTAGATTTCCGCCATTATCATCATTTTTCGTTATAAATATAATTTTATTGAAGTGTTCAGAAAACTCCTTTGAATCTGTATTAAAACATCGGCACTTCTTTATGTCGATTCTAGAATGACTAACATGGAAAAACATTTTTTTGAAAAAAAATTTCCATATTTTTTCTCTCTAAAAAAATTCCATTTTCTAATTTAACAGAGCACCAATCAGTAACAATGTTAAGAACTTCAAAAGTACCTGTTCTCTCTCTTCCCTGTTCGAATAACCTCAAAATTCAATCATTTCTACTTTAGGGCATCATCATGTTGGGCATAGGGACCCTGAAATCTACCTGATTTCTGAACTTGTACCCGGGGCGTTGAAGTTATTGAGAGTACACCAAGGAGGGCAGTATGTGGAAAAGTGGAAATGTTCTGAATGATCCGGGACGAAGTAATTGTGGGGGTTGAGTTAGCTTCCACCTATGGAGGAAAGCACCGCCTTCGGGAAGGGTTGGGTCATGGTCGGTGATGGTCATCAGGGCTCCGACCTCAGTGTTCGAGCTGTCGTGGTGGCCGTTCTTCAATTCACCTTAATGTTTCGGCGGGAGGGAGGGTAACTCCACTTGTGGATATCCGGAACGTCAAATCGATTTATAATTTACACAAACGTTCGCACGACCTTACGGAATTTAATGGTATTTACGATATACAACTGGGATTATTCACACAAATAGAGTGACTGAATCTTTCGCATAACACAAATTGAGAAGCAGAATGCTCCCAGTCCTAGCTTAAAGAAGTTAATTTAGATTAGCCTTTTAAAAAACTAATATGAATCATTTACGTAGCAAACGGGGCAATTTAGAACATTTTATTTACATTATAAACGACATTTAATAATATCTAAAAGAATTATGATATGGAACTGGGATTATTCACACAAATAGAGTGACTGTATCTTTCGCGTAGCATAAACTGGGAAGAAGAATGCTCCGAATGCTAGCTTAAAGAAGCGTTAATTTAAATTAATCTTTTTAAAAAACAAATATGAATCATTTACGTAGTAAACGGGGCAATTTAGAACATTTTATTTATGTTATAAATAACATTCAATAACATCTAAAAGAATTATGATATGGAACTGGGATTATTAACTATATGGGGTAATTATGTTTTAAGATAATATAAATGGGGAAGCTGGATTCTTCAAAAAACATGAATTCAAATTAATCTGTTTAAAAAATGAGATGAACCATTTTCTTGAAATGTGATAAGAAGGACAATTCAAGGCATTTTATTAGGGACCAATCCACTGCGACCCACTCCCCCGTTCCGAGACTAAGAAATCAAAACCGGGAATCTGTCATTCTATCTTCTGCAACGTATATGACATAATTTATTAATATAATAATAGGATTTTATCTTACATGTAGTTGTTCAACTTGTTAAATACAAACTATATCAAATGATTCAATTGAAAATCGGAATTCCTCCGAGATTTTACTATAATTATCTAACATGCACATCTATTTGTATGCCCATCGCTTGTCTGAGAACAGTTGTAGATATTTTCTATGTAATTTGGGGCGTAATGTAAATCATTGGATTACAATTCATTCATTCGTCCGTGGCAATAATATTTTGCATTTTTTCATTTGCCGGGAAATATTTCTATTATTCGGTTCATCTTAACTCGCATACATTTTTACAATTCTAACGAGAGAAAAAACTTTTCTGTAGACTATTCTAAAGATTATAAAGGTGCCATGAGTAAAATGTTAGCATTTACTGCTATTCTGAGCTTCAACATTTTACGAACTCACGTCATTTATTTATTCCAGACTAAAAATGCTGTATAACTAAAGGAATAAAAAATGTTTGGAACTATATAAACAGCAAAATTTATCCATTAGAAGAAAGTTATTTTAATATTTTACTTATTAAGGAATGTGTGAAAAAAACATCAGTAAAAATTTGAAAGAAATTTCAGCCCAATTATTATGACTCTGTTACACAGGATTTATTACTATCTTTCATGACGATTGTAACTCTTATGTTAACTTTAATTCATACTTCAGTCTTTCATATTCCTGATTCACTAGCTTTATTTAAAATAGAGTATAGTAAAGCATTTTCGAGCTATGCGATGCAACATAACAAAATATCAAACATGCTGGAAATGTAAATGTAAATATAGAATATTGTTAAAGCATAATTTTCAGGACTTACAAAATTAATTTTCTTTTTAGATAAAATGTAATGTCTGAAGCTATAATCGACGTACATTCATATTTTACTCAAAAGACTGATTTTTAAATATTAAGTTTGATAATTATTCACCAGCATTCTACATCAGTTTGACTTTATGTTCATAAAATCTTGCAGATAGAGGATTTTGTAGTTATTGTAACGAAACTTATTTTGTAAAAATAACAAATATAAAATTTACTATTAAAACTTACTAATAAAATGTACTATTCGTTTTTACATTTTTGTGGATTTTTCTGATTTCCAACCTTCCGTTATGCTATAAAAGAGCGACAATCATGAAATCCCTCACTAGAATTTTCTGTCCATTCGTGGGAGGCACAGGGAGGAAATGGTCATTTTTTCAGTGTCATTAACAACATTGTTCTGTTCATGCCATAACAATTTTTGAAAGGGTCAGCTTTTGACTGAGTACGAATGCAATCTACCAAAATTTAAATGCCTGATACAAAGAAATATGAGAACGTCGTTAAAACGAAGACACGGTGTTTTCCTCTTCGAAGGATAAAGAAGTCAAATGATTTCTGTTCAAGAAGTTAAATATGTTACAATCAGTATATGGATAAAATTTTAAAATTTACTTCATACTGAAAAAACTGTGAAATATCTACATTAAAGTTGGTTAAGACGCCATCCACTTATTTATCTTCTATACCTGAGAGGAAAACTATCTCAAGTTCAAATTTGCTAATTTTGACATTTTTATCATATTTGCATTATTCTCCTACTCACATTTTTCTACTTGCGAACTGGCAACAGAGTAACTTCTTTTGAACCTGCGTAGCACTTCTACCCGCATTCTTTCGACACTATTTCATCTCAAGGGCAAACCGCGTTTACAGGCGTGCATCTAAACAACAACATCACCAGCCTGCCTACCTACGAGGCAGGTAAGTAGGACAAAAGAGAGAGAGAGAGGCCTCTTACCCAGATAATCCAAAACATGGCTACGAGGACGAGCGATGCGACGACGAAGCCTAGTGCGAAGCAGGCAGCATAGCGGCAACGTGTGGATGAAGTGCTCTTCGGAAAGCCCATTGCCCGAGCGAGCACTCGACCGTCGGCTGTGTTAAAGAGGTCGCCGGAGGGTCAGCCGGTTTGGAGGAAAACGAAGCTCTTCGACTCTGCTGAGGGACGCTCATTTCGCTGAGGTTTTTGAATCGTTTTTGTTTCACTCTTGCCAGAGTTGCTTAATGGACAGATTAGCAATTGTAATTTTAATTAAGGTTGCGAAAAGGAGTTTCGCGCATGATATACTGAACTGTTTTCGGAAACGAGTCGAAAATGACGCGCGAAGAGTGTCGTTTGATGGGTGGGTTTTCCTAAAATATCGACAGATTAATGTTTCGTTTCGTATTTCTGAATCTATTGGCTGTGTACAGCCCATGTATGTGACGTCACAACTACATGTGATTGAACACGCACTCTTTCTCCATGCAAGATGTTCAATGGATTCCAAATTTGAATTGGCGAGTATCATGCAAATATGATTGGATCCTACTCAGTGTCTTGGCAAATGAAAGAATAGCATATCTCTTTATTTTCGGTCTGGAAATTAATTTTCTTGAGAATTCGATGGTATGCGATATGGATGTTTCGAAATCATGCGCAGCGATAAGGTACATTACTTTTTGAACAGAACTTGTATTTCAGAAAAATAATACAAAAACCATATTTTCATACATGGTGCTTGTAAAGTTTTAACAATATCTTAGGAATATCATCTGAAGAATATGACCACGGAAGATTTGCTAGATTAAGCCAGTTATTCTGCTGGACATAACCCTTCTAACAAAAGAACTGACTCAGACGTGAAATTCGTTCGAAATTTATCTTAATCCATTTCTCGAACATGAGAACAATAAAGAATCCTTATTAAGATCGTCAAGCTCAAAGACAAACAAAATTTATCATTGGCACCAAATATCCCTTCTTGAGACGCTAAGGTTATCGTTTCTATGATGACTACCGGAGCAGACTTCGTTTGTGCTCGTGTATTTTATTCTTGTATTTTTATGAATCTATTTTTTGTTTACAAATAGATGGCTGCACATATATTTGTCTCTACTATTAATTTGATAATAATTGCTTTAGCTCGTGTTCGCCTTGTGTTCTGAGAGCGTGTGTAACATAAGCGCCGGCAACGATTTTCTTTTACCTTTGCGTAACTCTTTGGTTTCAGTTTTGAAGCATCAAAATGCAATTGCTTCCCCTCATTGGTCGGTTTTGGTGTTGATTAATGTTATTTATGTTGTTTGTGAATTTGCTTTCAAAAATAAAAGAAAAAAGGCTCAAAATGAATTATTATCCAACGGCGTCAGATTAGTTTATGAAGATACATTATATCGAAGTAGAGTAAAGTTATCCAAAATCATTATACATAAATTAAAGAAAAATGGAAAAACAATGGGACTAATAACTTTACTTAAGAATGATGATAATCAGCAATTCAAAATGCATGTTACTAATTATTTTTTTAAATACAAATGTTTTATACAAATGACAGAAAACGTTTTACTATTTTTACTTATTCTATTTATTGTTGGAAAAATAAAATTATATCTTGCATTTCTAATTAAAGATTGAAAAAAGAAATTTCTAAAACTATATTCAGACTCCTGCTTTTGGAGCTTTGATCGACAACGACCGAAAATGTTTCAGAGAATTTGAGTAATTATCAGGGAGAATATGCAGTGATTTGGATGCAGGATGCATATCAAACACGAAACAATGCACACACAAAATAATGGGAAAGACCACATGAAACCGTCTTTAAAATTTCGCTTCGGCAATTATTCTTATTTGCTTCGGGGAATTCTAGGAAGCATTTCTTAAAACTTGGAAAGCAACACGTTGTCATATATACACAGCCCATGAAGATCGAAATCTGTACGGGTAATGCTGCAGAATTAATTTTAGGAACTTGAGACACATTTAAATAAGTTTTTTGCACTCACCCTGAAAAGAATGTAATCATATCCTTTCTACTTCTACATTCTTTCTTTCTGATTGCTATTCCAGCGAAGAAGTAGTCTTCAGGCATGGGTTTGACAATATTTGTGCTCATTAAATTATGGTTTATAGTAATCTTGATACTACTCTTTCTATTTTTACTAAACTTCTTAATGGTTATTTAAAAAAAATGTACAATTTCGGATATCTTAAGATGATATGAATTCGTTTCGTCTGTAGTTTTAACAACATCAAAATTCTTTTTGTGTTTCTTATAGGTATTTGCCTATCTAAAAAGTGACATTTTATATTTGGATAAAGAGAACTAACTTTTTCTAATTTTGATTTCAATAATAATTTTGTAAGAATTTTTTGGTGTTGCTATTTTATGTCTACATGACCCATTTTAATTACTTTTTGAATTTTTAATGAAATGCGCCCGGAAAGTTCAGAATTCTGTTTTATCTTCTTTAATACAAGGATGCTATAATTAAAGTTCGCCAATTGAGAAAACCCTACAGCCGGTTATAGGAACTCCAAACGAAGCAACATTTCACTAATATGTAGCTCGATGGACGCCGCTTGTGTAGCTCACCTGATCAATACATCCGAATGACCAGTGCGTCCAAAATGCCTTAAAAGTGATGCATTTCTACAGGTACACAAGGATAAGAAGCTTAGCCACCGAAGAGGCACTCTTAGGCAGAGCCGGATTATTAAATAGGTGAGGTAGGCAATTGCCTAGGGGCCCCGAAGGCTCAAAATGTTTTTTTGTGGCACTTCCAAAGTAATTTAATTATGTGATTTAATTAATTAACATTTTCGTTTCAATTAAGAATAATTAACAATTTAAGAATTAATTGAATTTCTTATGAATTAAGAATAATTAACAATTTCAGAATCAGTTGAATTTCTTTTGAATTAAGAATTTAAGAATATTAGTTACAAAATTCAACATGTAAAGCAGTTGTCTTCTTCCTCAGAGCTACTGCATGCTTTTGTGGGCACAGCTAAGACAGTTTCTACATTGAAATATAAGGCTTCTCATTTATTAAAATTAGAAAATACATAATTAAAATCTAATCAATCAACGTCTGATGTGTTTTTATCCCCTTCATTGGAAGAATTATCAATACTGACTGTCTAGATCTGACGCCGCTTGACCTGGCATCTTCTCTCCAAACTTTCACACCACAGCCTCTGGTGGACGCTTTACCCCCTACTTTATGATTTAGCACGCAAGGGCCCAGTACACGATGGATCTTTCGTGAAATCGGGTCTCGAGCCTAGAACCTTCCACTTCCAAAGCCGAGACCTTAGCACTAGGCCACTGCGGCATGATAAACTCCTTGACAGATTTCGTCCAAAATTTGATACCAATATACAGTTATGATGATGTATTATGTACCAATTTTTATCCTTCTATCTTTTTAAGTTTTTGAGTTATCGTGTTCACATGCACACGAAGAGACAGACAGATTTTCCACTTATCGATTTTGTTCAGAATTTGATAGAAATTTATAAAATTAATGTTAAGAACTTATACCAAATTTCATATCTCTAGCTCAATCCGTGTTTGCTATCAAGTTCACAAACCGACAGACACAATCCCAAAATGTATTTTTAAGACTCAGGGAGGTCTGTGATTCATCGAATTTTTTTTTTTTTTTTTGACGATTACAATACTTTCTGTTTTTTTATTTCATAAACGTCAAGTAAAAAAAAAGTAAAAAGTGTAAAGAAATTATTGTTTAGCGTTGCAGAATGGAAATTATTAATATTTAAAGCCATACAAAGAATTGCGAATTTTTGTATCAAGTGGTTTAATGAAGTACCCGTTTTCGGCTCCCCTCCAAAGATCTGGCCCGGCTTGCCCCCCCCCCAATGCTTAGAACGTTCCAGTTTGAATCTCAGGAACAGGGCCGGATTACTAAATAGGCAATTTTGGCAACTGCCTATGAACCCGCAACTTTCTGGGGCCCTGAGATTATTATTTTTGAAAATTATTTTCATGATTTCCATTCGATTCATAAGAGCGGTGCACTCGGACTTGCTGAAATTAAAATGAAGTATCGGTTGCATTTCAAGAACGTTATTCTTGTAATTCTTTTCATGTTTTCAAATTCGTAAGCAGATCAGTGTGTCACATGTTAAAAGCCTTGACAAATTTTGAGATAAAAATTGTGTTAAGAAGATTTCTAATTTTTTTAACCATTTTATTTAAAATCAGTTTTAAATTTTTATCTTTCGTACTGAGTTATTAAATCAATTTTTAGGGGATGACACGCAGAACAAAAGTGTTGTTATCACAGTTTATGGTAATACTTATTACTGAAAAACTGCTTACATAGGTATTGATTTAAGGCAATAAAAGTAATCAATAAAAAATATCCGCTTTTGGCCCGAAACCTACTTTGCCTATAGGTCCCTACAGGGGAAAATCCAGCTATGCTCAGAAAATACAGTTACTAAATTAAAGCACTTTATTTTAAAGTTAAATGAATTTACGCCAGCTGTAAACCATTTTTTTATATCTAATCTTTTTAATGTACGTAACAAGTTTGCGACGAATCTTAATACGCAATAGAATACGTGAAAAAATAATCACGTGTCTTACCTTCCTGAACAATTTAGCGTGATTAGTGCAATTTTGAAGAGAATGATTTTATCTAACCACCAAAAGCTGAAAGCGTTCACTTTAAAACTTAGCGTGACTTTACCGTTCCCACACGCATGCGCAATTCGTGAATGCTGTGACTTTTAAATTCATTTCGAATGATTTAGCAGTTTATAGCTACCTGAAATGCAGCATTTTCATCCAGTTCGTGCTGCCCTCTGTATTCCAACAGAATATAATTTACATGTTAGTAAAACTGAAGATAAATGGAAACCTGGTGACTGCTTTTACCAACGGTACAGCAGGGAGACGGGGTTGCGTGCGTTTCTTCTCCTTTAGAAGCTAAATATGACGAGTGGGGGAGGGAGAGGGGTATCATGTTTAATATTCGTATGATTTTCTTTCATAGAAATTGAATCTGTAATTGCAGAAACCACACGAGTCATTTTTTTTAAGTTTCTCGTACACGAATTTAACAAAGAGAGAGTATTGTAATTGTCAAAAAAATTCGAACTCGAGATTTTGATGAATCTCCACGTTTTAGACCTCCCTCAGTCCGAAAAATACAATTTTGGAATTATGTCTGTCTCTGTGTTGTGTGTCTGTGAACACAATAACTCAAAAACTATTAGAGGTACGGGGATGAAATTTGGTATGTGCTCTTGACACATATTTTGTAGGTTTCTGTCAAATTTTTGACGAAATCCGTCCACGGGAAGTCTGACTGTCTGTATGTCCGTGTTAATGTGAACTCTATAGCTCACAAACCTAAATAGCTAGATAGATAAAATTTTGTACACAGTTTTATAATCAGAAATTTAGGTCCATATAAAATTTTGAGCCCAATTCGTCAAAGGGTTGATTGTCTGTCGGTCTGTATAATCGCATACTTGTAAAAATTATATCTCATAAGATTAGATAAATAAAACTTGGTACCACGATGCTAACATTAATTATAGATCTGTTCCCAATTTTCATCTCAATTGGTTAAAAAAGAGGTGTTCTTAATTTCATATTCAATTTTTTTGCTTTTGATCTCGACGCGAATGCATACTGGAAGTAATCTGTGTGCGTGATATTCAGCGGCTTCATGACGAAAGGCTTATGCTTAATGACTCCTGCTTGGCGCTTTTTTCATCCCTTTTGGCTCCTTTTCCCCCTTTGGCGAATTCTGATCCTGCTCGGATTATTTTATTTCCGTTTGTTTTGTAGTTCTTACGTGACCTGGAGAAATGTGGTGCGTTCTGGGAGTAGAGAAGATTCGAAGTTTTTATCCGAGGGAGGGTGCGGGGAACTGGCATGCTATACGAGAGTTTTTGAGAAATGAGTATACGAGTAAGTTTAGGGGAGGCCACTCCCGCTGGTTTCTTCTCAAAATTGGGCCCATGCTGTTTTCGCATTCTGAAGGGGTATTTACATCATGAGAGCAGGGCCGTACCGAGGTGATCCTGCGCCCTTGGCGGAACTGGCAAAGCTGCCCCCTCCCTACGTGACACATTTTCATTAATTTTTCATTCCTTCTTTAAAACTCCTACCCGGAAAAATTACATTCCTGCAAATATTTTTATACACAAATTTAGCATATTTTGTGATTTATTAAATAGGTTTAATAAAAATTACGTGTTTTTAAAAAATACTTTAGTGAACTATATTCATGAAAAATACCGTACACAACAAAATAAATGTATCGTCTAATAAATTACAAATTCCACATATTTTCTAAAAGACAGAAAATAAAACAAAATATATATCTTATTGCAGCTATTGAACATTGGCTTTTTTGTGATACATAATAAAGAAGAGAATTTATTTGCTTCCCACTATGTATAGTTCATAAATTACTATTTAGAAATAAAAGAAATTGGAGCTGAAATTAAGAGTTGAGTATATATGATCTAAATCCAAATTTTATTAATATCAGATGACTTTTTCTAGATCAGAATTTCCCAAACTGTGGTACGCGTACCCCTGGGGGTACGCGGAGGACAAGTTAGGAGTACTCAAAAGTGATTTTGGTAAAGGCGGAATACAAAATATAAGAACATTCTAGAATTTCGTTTCATCAGGTTCGTTTGAAAAATGAAATTCTTACGAGTTCGAAAGCCTATTTACGGAATAAGAAAAAGGAGAAAGTAGATTAATATCTAGTAATTGTTAGTTTTCGTCATGACCAGCCGCCACGACTTTATCGGACACTGTGGTCCCCGTATGACAGCCCAGATTACGAGCGGCTCAGTCCACGACCCCCATTTTGCCGGGGTACGATCCGTCATGGGAGATGGGCCCAAAGAGCACCACCACCATTACTGTATCCACCAATGAAGCGAGAACCTGCTTACTTATCTGGCAGCTTCTCATCCGCGAACTTTGCCATGTTGGGATCATGTGATTAAATATGCGATTATATAAAAATGAGGAAATTGGTGATAATGTGATTAATTAGCTTGTCATTTTAAAATTGAAAAGTATTGTTGCAAATCATACATTTTTAAATTTCTTTAAATTAAAAAAAAATTATACAGTTATTAAATTGGTATCATTAAAAGGATATTTTTTTGAATTTTAAAATGACGTAAAAATCATTTTTTAGATGATATTTTTGAAAAATACGGGGAAAAGACAGCAAAATCTTGCCTACTTTTTTATTAACTAAAATTTTAATTAGCTTTTGAGCGTTGAAAAGTTGAAAGTGGTTCTACTCTTGTTTTGAAGATCATATGCGCCAAATTTCATCAATATCTAGCAAAAATGTCGATTCTTAAAAAAGACAAATAACATTAACCTTTTATACATTATTGGAAAGTAAAATTTTATGATTAACCAGTTACAGTTATCAAGACAAGTAAAATCAAGGAGATCATGAATTTGGTGTAGAAGAGTTTCATTAAATTTTTTATGCAATAAACTCTAACACAAAATATTATAATCTTAATTTTATATTTTGCCTGTAATCATGCTTTTGTATGCATATTTTTACTAGGCTAATAAAAGCACATGTCTGCATAGGCGACCGTCTGTTGGTGTTCTACAAGACAGACCGTTGAGCCTATAGTTGCCAAATTTGGTACAAACCTACTATGAAGGGTGGCAAAGTACACCTCAGTGAGTTTTTTAAAACTTTAATTAATTAAAACTTTAGAAAGAATTTTTGGGGGGCGGATTCAACGATTATAACCGGAAATATTATAATTTAAAAATAATTTCTACACAGTCTTATATTTAAAAAAAATTATCTTTCAAATGATAACAGTCTAGTTGTACAATTTTTTCTTAAATTTTACAATTTTTTAAAAATATTTTTATGTATAATCTGCAACAATGCTGGATTGAAAGTCAAACCAATTTCACTGATTCATCAAATCTTTAATTTAATATTTCTCTTAATGTTTAATTTAATGTTTCTCTTATGTTAAAAAACGTGATATAAAAATTTATTTTGATTATTACAATATAAAACCTTATTTTGTTGTAGTGAAATGCTGCCATTTTCGTTGCTTTTCCAGTTTTTTTAATCTGATTTTTTGTTAATTCTTTGCTACTTGAAATTTACTTTTTCAATAAATTTACTTATACTATTTTGATAGATTTACTTTTCAGCTATGATCTAAAATTCATTTTTTTTTCACTTAGGGCAGATAATCTTAGATGACCTAATTATTACAAATAAATAGATGGAAACCATACCATCTATTTATTTGTAATAATTAGGTAAAACATTCAAGTTATTATCATATAAATAAAATGTAATTAATATAATAAAAATATGAATTATGCATGGTCGAAATAAAAATTAATTTTCATTGAATTTAATGATATTAAAGAGCCATTCTGCCTAAGACTCTTATAATAATTTAATGTAAAAATCAAAGTCATTAATTTATTTCGATGCAAAACATATTGCCTTAAAATTTAGTTCAAATTAGCTTGCGAAAAATTAAATAAGTTGGCATAAATAATATATAATTAATAAAATGGGAGAATCAGCTGGCAGTAGAAGGCAGCTAGTATTTAATACAACAAAAGCAATTTAAAAATACAAAAATAATTTGAGCTAACCTCTTTAAAACTAATTTATCTCCTTAGAAAAGAATGAAAATGTCCAAGTATTTCTTTATGCGCCCACTCTCTGATGAAACAAAAACAGAAATCGTCGCTTAACAAGCAACACCACCTATCTCAATTTTTTGAAATTTCAAAGAGGAAGAAAATCTCAATTTTTCACAACCCAATAACAGATAAATCTTAATTTTTTTCTCATCTCATATGAACATTAGACCGAAAGTTGCAACTAGATGTGAAAATAATTTCAAAAATATTCGTTATGGGTTGCAAAAAATTGAGAATTTCCTTCCTCTTTGAAATTTCAAAAAATTGAAATAGGTGGTGTTGCTTGTTACTTGTTAAGCGACGAAATGCAACATTTCCTTCGTATTGCTTGCCACTAAAGAAACACCAAAGGACCATTCGTCCAATAAGGATGAGGCCCCTTTATCCTTCCTACAATATAGTAAACAAGATAAAATAAGACCTCCCCACCCTGAAACACAAAATTCTAAAAAAAAGCGCGATTCACCTTTTCCTTTGAGCTTTTAATAGTCAAATTACGTGAATTTTTTGCCCTCCCTCCCCTCTTATCAGCGTCTTAGAGGTTCGAAGAATTCCTTTGTCCATTTCTTTTACGAGTTTTGTTGCTTTGCCATCTCTAGGAAAGAACCACACCCATGGCCAAAGAAGGACCCTTTTCGCCTTCCTGGAGGGACCCTCTTTTCCTGCGGCAGCAAGAAACTCAAGGTTCCAAGAAAAGGCGCAGGTCCTTTCTCTCTCTTTCTGTAAGGGAGTCGCAATCAGACAAGCTGGCAACTTGACCACTGGACAAAACAATTAACCACTCCCGTAATGTTTAATGAGCTACTGAAGACTTATTCTCAAATTCTTTTTTATTTCTGCGCCCTCGTTCTGCCTGCGCCATCGGCGGGGGCCAATCTCGCCACCCCCTCGGTACGGCCCTGCATGAGAGAGGAAATGACAAGAGTCAAGTAAAGCCATGTTATAGCTATGTGAAATATACATGGTCAAAAATTTAATCAGTGATTTTAAATGATAATGAGTTTTTTTTAAAGCTCTCAGGATTTTGATATTATCAATTAGTTTCTGCAATCAACTATTCAATTGAAAGTCTACTTCTTCGAATTTGCAGACATTATCAGGTATGAAGAGACGGATGAAGCTCGGTGGCTGCTCCTGTCACTGATTGGGCCCTCTTTTGACATTAAGTCCACAGAAACCTTTTGAAGGACTACTCCAGTCAATTGGATTTTGTAATTTATTATTTCGTGATAGAAACCTGTTGTCTAAACATCAGTAAATTAGCCGTAGGAGCTAGGAAGCTGTGAACTATTTTTTGCTATTTATCATAACAACCCAAAATTAATTAAGTTCAAATTGAAAAAAACTCAAAAGTTTAGTTTTGGACTTATTATTCCGCAGCTGTTCATTTCTTCTTGAAACTAAAGATACCGTTTTACCAGAAATAACGTATCCTAAAAGATTCTAAGGCTGAACATTTCAGAAGGGGTCGTCTACATATTTAAAATTGCACTAACTTCACAATTTGATACAGCAACATCCTTTTTTGATGCCATAAATAAATCTCTCATGAAAAAATACCGCCGGATATTAATTATATTAATTTTGGTTAATATATCATTAATAAATTGAAGATATTTGACATTTTGTGCTCTCGACATAAAAGGGGTCGTCTCCACATTTAGATAAAGAAGTTCTCTGCTTGCGTTTAAATGTCGGAAGTAGCATTTTAAATTATTTCGTACTTTAAATGTTATTTTCAAAGTAATCATCCACATTTTACAATAGGTAAAACTTGATGCTTAAAAAAATAGTGTAATATAACACCACTTTAATTTATGAATTTTAATTTATATATAAATAGTTAATTGTTTATGTACTTAAATTTTATAAAATAAAGTGGTATAAAGATTATATTTAATAACGAAAACGGTTTCGAAATATAGGCCTCCCCCTTAAGTGCATCGAATTGCAACAGAAACAGAAAATTTAATGTAACTTCAAAACTATTCAAGCTGAAATTTTGCATGAGCTTATGAAATAGCCATCTACAGCGATTACTGTTAACTTTATAACTGTTGTTATTCAAAAATATTTGAACATGAAATATCATAAAATATTTCATGTGCTTAAAATTATTTTTAAATCAAAAGTATAAATGCAGAAAGTGTAAATACTTTAATCTATAACAACAAAAAAATTCTAGGTCAAAAACTATATTATTTATCAAGATATCAATAAAAATTCAAAATTTTACTGTCGCATTAAATACTCAAAATTTTATTTGCTTACAATTTCAATTGTTATTAAGCTTGGGTAATGAAAGTTGATATCCGAGCTTAGCTTTTCATGCAGTTTTGAAATCCGTTGATAAAAATGTGTGTTGACATTGGAAATTTTGAAGTTAATTCAATTACAAATATGTAGACGACCCCTTATCAACTTTTTAGACGCGAAATCGCTTATTAGGCATTATTTCCTGAAAATTAGTACCTTTTGTTTTAAGATAAAATGAACCTTGATGAAATGGCTCCTTTCTTTTTCCCCCGACTGTAATTGTGCACTTTCACTTGTCAGTTATTACCTTTTGAAATAGTGAAATTTCGAAAATTCTTAATGATTATAAATATAGTTTTACCTTCCAAAATTGTCATAATATTTCATTTTTATTATTTCACTGGCTGTTACGCGTGACTTTGTGCGCGAGGAATTTGAAATATGACATTTTTTAAATGCACGAATTTAAATGTTTCGTTACATGTTGAAAGGGAAAATTAAAAGTTTTGACGGTTGATAATACATAACTGGATGAATAGCAGGAGTCTAATGTACATGTATGCACTTTCATTCATTTAATTTGTATATCTATGCTAACAAACTTTTGTGTGCTACGTTTTTTGTTTTACGTTTTTCGCAGGAATGTAGAGGTTTTGTGGGTTGGACACACGTGAACACGCCACATATACTTGCCCATGCAAAAAATATGGTTTTCCCAAATGTACGCCTGCCCCTTTGTGTGTCTGCCTCTGAGTCTGACAAATGATATTTTTTAAAGGTAATTGTTACCTTCACAACTAGGATGGTAAATACTTCGGTATAATCGGAATGCGTGGAATTAAAACACTCTCTCCTCTCGCTATGCCAGTCATAAAAGCAGATCGCACAACGTTCGTACCTAGGTGCGTAATTTGTAACCGTGTGCCAATGTGCAGTCTCGGTACCCCGAATTTTAATCTCAGCTTGTCTGAAGGAACTCCTGACAATTCAAAGAAGTTGAAGAACTGTACAGGATATGATGTTACTTGTTATTGACCATTAGCGTATCTACAGATAGATATTCTGAAATACCTCCCTCTATTTGTGGCATTTTCTTTTTCATTTATCTGGCCTAAACTTTCATTAGTCAGTGCCAAAATTATCAATTCAACAGCCTTTATCTATTCCTCATATATTCTGCATTACTGTAAATTACATTATTGTACTAAATGGTATCATTAGGTCCTTACAATCTGTGGAATATATCATCCACCATGCTATATGACATCCGCTTCTACAATTCAAAAGAATGCATAAAACAAAATATAGTTTCGTATATTTTTCTTTAGCTATGATTAACATTCTTTAGCTATGATTAACATTCTTTAGCTATGATTAACATTCTTTAGCTATGATTAACATTCTTTAGCTATGATTAACATTAGTTTCTAAATTTTAATCTAAAAACTCTTGCAACTATACCATATCTATCATTAGATGTCTGTCCCGGCGTCAATTTATCGACAATTTCTTGAATAAAATCTGATAAGGAAACGTTACAAATATAAATAACTAAAATTAAATAGACTGCAAACTCAAAAAATGAAAATCAAGCTTCGAGTTGAGTAATTTCAGTTATTTTTCCACAAATTAATTATTTCTTTTCACAGCAAGTTCACATAATCGCAGTTTTCTTTAAGATCACGTGATGTTTCACTTTAAAAATAAGTTATTCCACGTGTTTACGCTTTTCTTAAGGATCACGCGACAGTTGATTGAAAAGTAAAATAGTAATCTATGATTACGCAATTTTGAGGAAGTGTTGTAAGCATTGCTGTTTTCATGACAAGCCTTACACTCTCTTGGGTAAACTAGGACGGCGTGGGAAATAAAAAAAGACATTGTTGTGTAGAATCTCTTGTAAACTATGATGTAAGGTAACAATTTAGGTTTCATTTTGCGCCTGTTTCGCGCATTTGTGCCTCAAAACGTCACTTCTACTAATATATTCCTATAGGCGAGTTTTCTGTTTTGTTTATTTTGGATTCACAGACCGTGTTCAGATAAGCATCCGTTTAAACAACCGCCAAATCCGCTTGGATACAGTAGCAAGCACCAATTTCGAACCAGTTCCTTCTTTAGATCTCAAAGCGTCGAATTCTGTGTTCCTTGAGTTCGTTTAATTCTTTTTTATTTAAAACTGCTCTTATTAATTCTTTTTTATTTAAAACTGCTCTTAAAACTGCTAAATTCTAAGTGGAACGATTGTAATTAGTTAACTCGTTTGGTTAAAAATTTAACCACCAATGGTTATCTAAATCGTATGGTTGGAAACATAACCGCCAAACAAACCTTAGAAATTGCAAAAAGTGCGATAACGAACAATTACGGAAGCCTTCCCATAAAATGGGGCTCTTATTTTTAGGAAACATCCAGAGCTACAGCGATAGGAACATCATTTTCAAAGTATCCTTAAGCCATGACATTGAAAAAAATCTTCTTTAAACATTAACTATCATATCTAAACAGAGTGTTGAAATTTTGAAGATTTCCATGAAAAATTACACCGGAAGTCGGTCGGCAGGTCCACGCCGTCAATACGTGCAGGGTCGTGCGCCGCATGATTGCGCCGGTCAACTCTAAACCATAAGCCATTAGGTTAAGTTAGCCATTTTCCCCTAATATCGCCACTGCGTAAAGGCGCATTAAGGAGGCCATTCACATCTCATCCAAAATGGAATTTTTGGAATACGGGAAGGAAAAAGCATCCGTCAGTTTTAAAAACCGACAGAAATTGGCATAGCGGAATGGCAAAGGTGGAATTCAAACCAACTCAAAATCCAGCTTTTCATGCGCCGATTACAATCTGGGGCCTCTATCCGAGGGTAGCGGCACATCAAAGTATCTGCCTAGATTGAGACCACGCGACGAGGCTAGAAAATACGATATCCGCCGAGTGGGGGGAGGAATAGGGATGCTCGAAGAGCTTCGGTAGCACACTTTGGAGCCTACGTGAATGACGTGAGTAATTTGTGGATTAAAATTGGTGGGGAAAAAACGGGCTTAGGAACAATGGCATTGCTAGCCTTCAAGTGAATGCCCAGCTTTAGACATTTGCACGACGGTGCCGATTAGGCTTGGAGCGAGCCTGTCGGTCGGTACAGCGGAAGTTGTACATTAACCCAAATAAACAAAATATGAAACTCGTCCATGCAAAAAAATTTTTGTTTTGGCGAGCTGCACCAACTCTCAAAGTTAATGCCATGATTTTAGAATCATTCTGTATATGCAACCCTCTGCGACAAAAGAAATATGATCTCGCCCCCTTTTTCTTTCAATATTTCCGCGGTATGTAGGATATACAAACGCAAGAAAACAAAATAAAAATGTGAAGAATATCTAGTTTTTAAATATTGATAAAATCAATTTTATATAGCTACTTGATGAATGTTATTAAAATACTTCAAATCAAAATGTTTCTTTTTCAGTTTTTTAATATGATAAGGCTTTTAGGCTAGCATGCCATCTGTAAGTTGCGTGATGTGAAATTCATTCATTGAAAAAAAACAGAGGAAAGAAACTAGTTCTGTAAAGGAGTTGCTATAAGACAGATAGACAGACGGAGAGACATTATTTATGTAAATTGCGCGATGTAAAAATCGATATACACAGAATGCAACTGCTGATTCGCTCTCATTCCAGGTGCCGAGGAAATCATTTAAGCCTTTTTAGCGAAAGCGAAGTCCTCTAAGCTGATTAAATATACTTCAGCTCCCCCGCCACTACCCAGCGAATACCGGAGATCTGTTTTTTCAGAATTCAAGAGCTGTAAGTGTTCTTCTTAGGAGGATCGTGAAGGTATGAAACTATTTTTCCAGCAGTATATAACTTTGTAGAATAGAAGTTTTTGCTAAGCTATAGATATTTCTCCCCGTAATAATAATAATATCTGTATCAGTTTTAACACCGGGGTAAGAATTATCTAAATTTCCTCTAGAAAATATATTATGAAACTTAAAACATGAAATTGTATTTCTACATTATGGGTTCTGTTATTACTTTTTGGAAGTTTGGGTAATGAAAGACGAAATGTTTTTTTTTTTTTTTGTAAAATATTGGCTGAAAAATGAAAATCATACTCTACACCAATGCTTCGGAATAATGACTAAATGGCATGAATTAAAAAAGATAACAGATATAAGTACGAAATGTATAAACAATATACAATCCTCATCATCTTCTCAAGGGCTTTATTAGGCAGTCATAGCTCACAAGCGTGTAAGAATACATTTAAGCCTCAACGTTCTAACTGTAATGGTGAAATTTAAATGGCAAAATATTACAAATCATAACAGAAAATAATTTTATCAAGTATTGTAAATCTATCAAAGTTGTGTGATTAAGTGCATCCTTACAAATCTTTTTAAAGTTTCTGCAACAAAACATGAGATTTCTTAACAAATCAGTTGAAAAAATTAATACAATATCCTTAAAAGTTTCTGCAACAAAACATGAGATTT
>BGPR01007930.1:36114-66236 GCA_013235015.1 Araneus ventricosus | reverse complement strand
CTGCTCAAAAGTGCATTATCAAAATATATTGTCAAAATGTATTATCAAAATATGTCTAGAAATTTCATATCAGGTCAAATGACAGTACCAGTTAATAATAGTTAAACAATTAAAACTGGTATGTCCTAAAGATAATTTATTCCTTATTGTGATTCGGTGGATTCCTTAAACTTATTCATTTGTAAGAATTGGATATGTGCATGGTATGTAGCTGGCTCCAATTATATCAATTCCTAATTACAAAAATAAATTTATTTTCCAACATTCAATTACAACATTTTCACCCTATGAACCGCGCCTGATCCCGTGTCGACGATTTTAATCATAATAGAAGAAGTTGAAGTAATCGAACGAATCAGTTTCGCTTACGATTAAGATTAGTTTCAGATTACGTCGCACTAGATCAGGATCGGCCCATAGGTTACAAGTATTTGTATTCACTACAAAGTATCCCCCCAGTGACGAAGGAAACGAAACTCACTGGGTAGTGGATGCAATCATAACGTAAGTAAGTAATACAAGTAAGGACAATTTGAACAATAAGAATTTTTTTTAGTTACATAAAAAATTAATTATAACATAAAAAATTTGCAAACATTTTCCGTAAATTTACTCGCACAGTCTTTTAGGAAAATGAACATGTCTCCCATATCTAGTTATTCTCACATTAGAAAGGTTTTCATTACTTTCCTGCGATTTTCTGTTTGAGAATTGATTTTGAATCACTTTTGGTGTTGCTCTGGGAGAAATTGTCTCTGAAAATTCGTAAGCAGGTTTGCATCTGTCTATAGTGACAGTTACATTACGGCCATTTAAATCAATGACAAGATTTTTATCTGTTCGACTTTTGACTATGTGAGGTCCAGAATATGGCGGAGTTAAAGGAGGTCGAACTTTATCAATTCTTAGAAATACATGTGAACAAGATTTCAAAGATGGATTTACAAAAAATTTATCATTACCGTGATAAGTGGGATTAGTTGGATTAAGTTTCCTCATCATTAAAATGAGGTTGGATACATAAGTGGGTGTTGCAGTTGCATTTACAATAGAATCGTCTCTTAAAAGATCAGACGGTAAACGCAATGTAGTTCCGTATACAAGTTGAGAACTAGTAGTATTTAGATCCCTTTTGATGGCAGTTCGCAATCCTAACAAAACCACGGGTAATGTCTCTGTCCATTTTAAATTTTCGTGAGCCATGAGAGAACGATGTAAGGTGTCGATGTAATCTCTCAATCATACCATTTGATTGAGGATGGTAAGACGCAGAATGTATCCTATGACTACCTATCATGTTTGTGAGTTCACGAAAAAGTGTGGATTCAAAATATCTACCTTGGTCGGTAGTGATTGTTAATGGAGTTCCAAATCTGGATATCCATCCATGTAAAAGCGCATGTGCAGTTGTCTCAGCTGTCATGTCACCAGTAGGTATTACCTCGGACCATCTAGTAAATCTATCTATAATTGTAAGACAATATTTCTTACCTTCAGAAATAGGAAGCGGTCCTATGTAATCGAGGTGAATGTGAGAAAAACGAGCATCTGGTTCAGAGAATGTGCTTAGTGGAGCTTTGGTATGCTGAAATACCTTTGCACCCTGGCATTTAGTACAAGCACGAATTCTATCTCTAATATCAGATTTCATTTTTGGCCAAATGAATCGTTTGGATATTAAATTTGAGGTAGCTGATGTGCCAGGATGAGATAGGAAATGCACATTTTCAAATACAATTTGCCTATATGCTTTAGGAATAAAAGGTCTTGGTTGATTAGTTGACATATCACAAATTAGATGAATATCCTCCAAGGGAAAATAATGTTTTTCTAACTTTAAAGATGAGTTAGATTCAAGTAGTTGCTCTAATTCAGAGTCATTTAGTTGCTCTTGAGCAATTTTTTTATAATCCAAGTTTGGAGGAGCTGTGATAGCATCGATTTCGATTCGCGAAAGCGTGTCTGCAATTATATTATCTTTACCATTAACATGACGGATGTCAGTTGAAAATTGGGAAATATAATCTAAATGTCTAAGCTGTCGAGGGCTACATTTTTCTGGTTTTTGTTTAAATGCAAAAATAAGGGGTTTCTGATCAGTATAAATAGAGAAATTCCTACTCTCAAGCATATGACGCAATTTTTTTATAGATGCATAAATTGCATACAATTCGCGATCGTAGGTGGACCAGTTTCTTTGACTTTTACTTAGCTTCATCGACAAAAATGCAATTGGTTCCCATTTATCGCCGGACAATTGCATCAATGAACTTCCTATAGCAAGGTCTGATGCATCCGTCCAAAGACTTAATTGCGCACCAGGAATAGGGTATTTAAGCAAAGTAGCATCAACAAGTGCTTGTTTGGCTAAAGTAAATGCTTTTTCAGTTTCTTCAGTCCATTGGAGAGTATTCTCTGTCTTTTTAGAAGGGTGAGGAGATTTCCTTTTATTTTGATGACCTTCTAAGAATTTATTCAGTGGGGCTAAAATGTGAGCAGCTCGAGGAATGAATCGTCTATAAAAATTGTACATGCCCAAAAATCTGCGTAGTTGAGTTAAATTTTTAGGCATGGGAAATTTTTGAATAGCTTCAACACGGTCTGGCAATGGTTGTAAACCATTTTCTGATATTTGATATCCCAAAAATTCCAAACTAGATTCTCCAAATTTACATTTTGAATGATTAATTGTTAAACCGTAATAACACAATCTCTCAAATAAAGCTCTTAAATGAAGCATGTGCTCCTGAGGACTTTTACTTGCAATTAAGATATCATCAATAAAAGAATAGACACCGTCTAAGTCCCTAGTTACTTCATCCACAAACCTTTGAAATGTAGCAGAAGCATTACATAACCCAAATTGCATACGCGTACTCTCAAACAGTCCGAAGAGAGTAATTATTGCAGTTTTGGGTATATCCTCTGGGGCTATGGGAATCTGGTGAAATGCTTTAACAAGATCAATATGTGAAAATATTTTACTACCATGCAATTCACTCGTAAAGTCTACAATGCATGGAATAGGATATCTATCCTTAACTGTTTGTGCATTTAACGCACGGTAATCACCTACCGGACGCCAATCTAATGATCCCTTTTTGGAACCATGTGTAATGGTGATGCGTAATTACTACTTGACGGACGGACGTGTCCCAAGTCAAGCATTTGCTGAAATTCCATTTTTGCAATTTTCAGTCTATCAGGCGCTAGACGTCGCGCTTTAGCAAAAACAGGGGCACCTTTGGTTTGTATATGATGCATTACATTATGTTTGACTGTTTGGTCTAAACAAGATTTTGTTAAGTTAGGAAATTCACTTAATAATTTAGTATACTGATTATTACCACAAATAGTTTTTATAGATACAACATCAGCACTTTTATAAATAGCATGACATTTTAAATGAGTATTATTATCATATAAACAACGCTTTCTAAGATCAGCATTTAAATTAAAATGATATAAAAAATCTGCACCAATAATTGCTTTTGAAACATTACAAATATAAAAAGGAAATACAAATTTTCTTCTTAATCCTAAATTCAAAGATAATAATTTTTTTCCATAAACAAAAATTGGAGAGCCATTAGCGGCTTGAAAAGTCTAGATAGGTGCCAAGTTTCTTTCATTTTTATTAGCTGGAAAAATAGAACAGTCACTTCCGGTATCAATAAGAAACTGTTGGTTTAAATTTTTATCTAAAATAAATAAGCGACATTGATTTGATGACTCAGAGGGCAAAAAGTTCGTCGCCGCTACTCCTGCCCCTCCACGTTTCCCGAAAAGGAACATGGCTGAATACATTTGCGAGCGTTCTTATTGAAAGTTTTATGATACCAACAAACATCATTCGATTGAGAAGGGCTGCGCTGTCGAAAGCGAAAGTCAGCTCGTTTACGAGAATTATTTCTCGGTCTGCGATCGGCACTTCTTGATCGACGTAAAGAAGCAACTTCTTTGCGAAGTGCTTTTATTTCTTCCAGAAGTTCTGACTGAGAGGCATTATTTACTTTTTCACAGGAATTAGAGCTCGAAATTTTGCTTACCTCGGGTGGTGTAACTTCCATGATTCTATCTGCAATTTCCGCAGCTTTAGCGGCATTTAGAGGGCTAATTGCTAGAAGGATAGATTGTACGTTTTTCGGCAGTTGTTGTAGAAATAATTCCAGTAGAAGAGTATCCGAAATTTGATGATTCTCGGCACGCCTTTGCATAACTCGGAGTAAATCAGTCGGCTTTCGGTCACCTAACTGCTCGCCGGCAAGAAGACATCTTATTTCTTGGGATTTCGATTCACCGCACCTTTTAATAGGTTCCTCTTTCAGTTGCCTGTAAGGATCATTTTTGTCAGGACAAGTGATTACATCTCGAACTATAGCTGCTGCTTCTGGAGAGAGGTGAGCTACACAGTAGTTGTACTTGGTTGCACTGGCTGTTATCGGTTTCGGAATTTCAAGCTGAAATGTTGCCTCGGCCATTATAAACCAAAGTTGAGGGTCTCCGAAATTAAATGGAGGCATCTTGACGGCAGAATTTTCTTCCATGATGAAGAATTAAAACGGAAACAGCTTAGAACAGCAATAGCAGGCGTTGGAAGTTTGCTTATTGGCGCGCGTTGCGTGATTTCTTTACTAGGGTCACCATGTATTATTTCTTCCGGGTCACCATGGGTTTAATCTTAATTTCTAAAGAATTTTCATTTTGTTTTTTTGCTTTTATTATTCTATGCAGCTCATTTAGTCGACAAATTGGAAACGTTAAAAACTCATGTTATGCATTTACCAAAGATACATTTAAAAGTGGTGAAATGCCATATAATAGTTTAGTACCGTTATAATGGGCATCAAAATGCTTAAACATTAGTAAAGGTTGAGAAAGCGAAAAGAGTTTTTGGCTTCGAAAATACATCAGGTGAAATGAAAAGGTGGGATACTTTTAACACTGCAAAAGCTACTAAGGCATCCGTTAAAGGAATCAATAATATTTTTACAAATTTTACTCTTTACTAGAACAGAAGCATTGTCTGACATTCGTCTACTAAAATTAGAGGAACACAAGACCATTATTCTGAATGTGAGTTCTTCAAGAGAATCTTGTGACGATATCGCTGAAGTCTTCCAACCGTCAGACGCAGGATGGCAGACAACAGAAATTCTTTCAAAAAAATTCGTTTGAATAATGAGGAAAGCATATGCATTTTGGTTGAGTGCAATCTTCGGGAAGGAAATGATCTAGAGACAGCAGGTAGAGGCGTATCCGATGATAAAATTGCATATGTGCATGCAGCAAGTCTACCGCCACGTTGTGACAATGCAGAGATTCAGCTTTATCTCCTGAACAATGGAGAATTTTATTCGGAATATATAAGATCTCTCATTTCAGAATAAGGAAGAAGATGAAAATTCACCGAGGGCTTTATCTCCGTAGAAGTTAAATATTTCTCTTTGTCGGTGCGGTGGACCTGTACATTAAATGGCAAACTGTAAATAAAGAAGGATAAATCACAGAGGAAGACCTACTGTTTCAAGTCTCTAGAGATTCCGAATATAATTCGAGAGCAAGTTAAAACCTAAAAATCGGAAAAGAAGTCATCAAATCCTTCTGCTTTATTTGCTAGAACTATATTTTTGACACAAGAGCTGTAGAATTCTTGATCTATACTGCTGCTACGGACCGCCTCTGCAAACAAAAACAACTCTTTGACAACAGAATTTGGCCATCTCTGATTACTCTCCGTGGGATTAACACCGGTTGTAGGAAATAAAATAAGGTTCACCAACTATGGGGTAAAAGAACTCTGTGGCTTAAAAAATGCTGTCAAAATATGCTTCGAAATTTATCATATAGGCTGATAGATAAAGCTAATTATGGTTTTTCAATTACAACTATTAGAACAGCGATAAAATATCTTATTTCTATACTAATCTTTGAAACTCATTTAAAGGACATAATTTAAGTGTTTGCTGTTGATTTTTTCATAAATAAACCAGGATATTTAAAAGATGCAAAATCAGATATAACGTTTTGAAGCTGAAGATATCATCATTATTATTTTCAAGCATTTTTAAAGTTCGAAAAGAAAATCATTTTTGGCTTGATATACTGTATCGAGTAAATTGAAATTTGCGATAGTTTCGCCATTTTAAGAGCTGCTACGGCATCCCTTAACGAATTTATAAAATTTCTATTAATTGTGTTTTGGAAAGGCGCCGATTAGATATATGGTGTGAGGTACCAGTAGAACCTTTAGATGGAACCAAATATTTTTTGAGCATTGTTGACGATTATTCTCCGCTCATTGCCGCAATTTCTTAAAACAAATATCTATGCTTTCGTTTGTTTTAAAATATTTTAACCCTTAAAGTAAAGGAACGAGCGGAAAGAAAAAATTCTACATGGAATAGAATTTATATATAATTTTCAAGATCCAAATTCGAAAAATTGAGGAACAATCTGAACCTACAAACTATTATCCACGGAAACTAGCAAGGTACAATGTGGTAACATCATTGAAAGTGTTAGATTATATTAAATGTAAGTGTTAAATTATAGGGGCTGAATCAGTAAAAACTGTTAACTATTTCAAAAAGCTAACTTTCCAGGAATGTTTTTTGCAGGAAGCTCCTTTATATTATTATAGTTCTTTCAAAGAAGAAGATAATAACAATAATGTATTTTATAGACAGATAGCAATGATAAATTAATTACTTATTCTATTTATATATAATAGTCACTCTACTCGAGAATAAATCTTACTCAAAATTAGGAAAAAAAGGAATAATGAATATTTGTCATGATTATTCCATGATTAGCATTTTAAAATATCTAGCATTAAGTACAAAAAATAAATAAATATCATTATTTTCATAGCACAATAGTGAAGCAATTTTTAAAATATTATAAATTTGAAATTCATTTAAACATATTTTGATGAAAGTTTTTGAAACACTTTATCGTTTCTTCTTTCATCTGCAGGAATCTTGAAAATTAGTATTTTACTAGAGACTCATTGATTCACATTCCTAGTTATTGTCATAATTCCCACATTGCATTTCCTCGCTCGCTGAAATGGGGACAAGATTAATTCAATTTTCCACAATATGAGTGTTGTTTCAATCGTTCATCGCCATACATGTATGAACTCCCTGTTGTCCTCCCTTTAGATAGACATAATTCAAAATAATATCTACATTTCATGTCTTAATAATGTGACACAATGCTTGGGTAAATATGCAGATGGATAAAGATAATCAGGTTGTTTAACGGAGACAATAGCCCTGAAGAGGATTATGGGCCCCATTAAACAATCTGTCCAATCAATTTTCAATATTTTGTTTTGTAGTTCTACTGATCTTCAGTCCTGAAGTGTTTGACTGTCCAGGCTCTAATGAAGAAGTTGGTGAGAAGGTATACATTCTTAGCATTCTTTCACTTTCATTGCGTTCTTATTTTTTCTGCTGTATCGAAACACAAGTAATAACCAATTTCTTAGAACTTTTAGCTTTCCGTATTATAGCATTGCCAGTTTCGTACTCATCCTTAACAAATGATACATTACAAAACTTTCATTACCGCAGCCCAAGAATAAATTCGGTTTTATATTAAAGAAAAACAATATGACGATAGTGAATTCACCCAGTCGATTGAAAAATTTAAAATTTTATATGAAATTTTCAACGTTAAAGTGATTAGAAACTCTTAGAAAAAAAAATTTCAAATCTTATCATTTTAACTATGTTGATGTCTCTATTTTGACAGAACATTATTTGTTTCTGTTTCTAAAGCTACCCTAATACGTACTATTTTCCAATTATAAGTAAAAGAGGATAGATTAACCTCCGTACATTTAAAGAAAAAATAAATGTAGTGAGAGTTACAAATAGGGACCATGACTACATTTATCGGATTTCAATCAACAATAAAGTTTTAACCCCTCTAGTGGTTCTGGTCTTCTTTCTAAAGCGATTCGAAAACGAGCGCTGCAGAACCTTTATCTGTTTTAAAGTGTCTTCCTCCCAACAGAAGATTTTCCCAAAAGCGCAGACAGATCAGTCTCTTCCCCTCTAAAACTGGGGCATCAGACAACCACCCTCGAGAGGCAGGGCTACTGCAAGAAATCCGTTCTATTCAGACTTTAAGAACCCATTTCAAACAGGTTTTATTGCTTTTGGAAATTTCACCTGTCTGACAAAATTACACTTCATGTCCTCGAGATGCACCTCTATTCTGCCCGTGTCCCATAACACCAGATGACAAAAGAAACGCGATTAGACTAGACAAATTCCAGACCGTTGGGCCAAAACAATGAAGGCTATATTACTTATTTTTTCATGTTTGTGAGTTTTCTAAAAATAAGGAAATCACATCGAAGTTGCATGAAAGTTGATATTCTTTAGATGTCGTGACTTCAATTTATTTGATGTTTATTAATAGTTGTATTTTAGATATTGGCTGTCACTACCATATCATTAGTCTTCTTTTAATTCTTGAGCTTTAATTTATTTTCAGTCTACGTCAGCATATTAGTCACGAGTGTAAAAAATTATTTTCTTAATTTTTTAAGGATCAACAACGCCATTTTATATATTTTACTAATCTCTGATGGCACTATAAACTTTTTCATGAGAGTTTTCTTGATTTAGTATTCGGATAAAGGGTAAAAGTTGTATTGAGCCTAAATAAACGGAGCTTAACTGGCTAAATCCGTTTTGTAGTGATCATTAAACATTTATTATATAGATAGTCAAGCATAATAATTATATTCCAAAATAGCCAGTATATAATAACATGAAGGATTATAAATAACCTTTCTTAATGCACCTGAATAATGTTTTTTAAATAAACAATATACTAAGCCTTTTCTGACTGAAAACTCTTACTATATGCTTTTTTTAAGAGAGAGGATTGGCAATACCTCAACCAAAGATTACATTTAGAAAATCAATGCACTAAATGAATTGGAAGAAAAATAGACTTATTCATATACCTTATTTAGTATGCGCAGAAGATTATCTTCTATTAAGTAATAAAGTAAATTTAATTCTACCTGAAATTTGAAACTTTATACTTTAGTCCAAGTACTAGAGCAATGCAGTCTAATTTTTCAAAATTAAATTCAATTCTTTATTTATAATTTTTTTTTATGAAAAGAATTGGCATATTGAGTTTCCAGGGGCATTGGGTGTTTTTTTTTACCCGATTGAAACGAAAATGGACAATTAGGGTTAAAAGACCATACCAAATTTCATTTATCAAAGTTGTGTTTGTAATTATAGTGTTCACAAGCATGCGATTACAGAAACCTACGACAGTCAACGTTTCGAGGATTTCGTCCAAAATTTAATACGGACCCCACATTCTAATTTTGGAAACTGTGTACCAAATTTTATCTATCTAGCTATTTGCTTTTGAGTTATCGTGTTCATATGAACCCTAACAGACATTTCTCGGCTTACGGACTTTATCCAAAAATTGATTGAAATATACTACTTTGTATAAGTCCATACACCAGATTTCAGTCTTTCTATTTAACGTTTTTGAGTTACCATGTTCACAAATAAATTCCGAAATTGTGTTTTCGACCTAGAGGTTAAAACGTGAGATTAATCAAAATCTCGGTTGAAATTTACGACCGACGATTATATATTTTCTTTTGTATAGTACTTCGTTTACTTTGGAAAGTAAAACGATCAAACTTTTTTTTTTCATCAATTTCTGAAAATGCGCTACATGGAATAAAAAAATATTTAATTTTTTTTTGTACAGACAATTTGCAAACTTGGCAACAAGAATAAGGAGAAAAATCTAACACTATTCGAAATTATCTAGGTGCCTTTTCACAATTATAGATGTCTTGAGTTGTTGTGTGTATTCAAAAATATTTTTGGGCCTTTTCTACAAATATAAAGGAATAATTTCAACATAAAACCTTTTTTTTTAAAAAAAAAATTATAGATCTAATTCAAATATATCATACAACTTGGAAAATAAATACCAGTCTCATTATTATCCAACAGCAGTCTTGAATGAAAATAAAAACGTATATATAAATTCAGAATTATTTTAAAAATTATATTTAAAATTACAGCAATACACAAGATATTGCTATAAAAAAGACATGATTCGCACAGACAGTAATATTTTGAAATAATCCAAAGCCAGAGACTGCTATTATTACTGGAAGAACAGTCTTCAAGCATAGTGTGGATCTGGATGTACAAAGGTTTCTAACATATATTAGTGATTTCTTCTCCAGAGCATTAATTGAAAATTTAATCCAGTGTACGGTGATTTACCGAAAGCAACTAATTGTTTATATAGATTAATCATTTATAGAAGAAAGCTTTAATAACACATCAGGAAAAAAATTGGCTTCAAGGAACGTAAGGCAATACAGTATTCGTATAAATTTTTTTTAGAAATATTTTTGTCTTTTTTTTTATTTTAAGCAAGAAATAAACATTTTCAGTGATTATTGAAATAAACGTAAGAGAGTTAGGGCTGCAGATTATCAGTCTCATAATAAGATATTAATGTGACTACCTTCGGAGAACTTTTTCAAATTTTAAATTTTAATGAAAACTCATGTTTTTATAAAATGTTAGTTTAAACTGAGAATTCCAATGCAATTTCATTCTGGAAATTCTTATTCACTTTCAAATTATAGGCAATTTTGAGTAAAATTTTATGAAAATTTGCATCTACGCCAAACCTCTATAGGTAATGAATATATTTCATCAATATTTGACAGTATATAGCTAACATGCTTATCTGTGTTATGAACTCAGGATATTTTTAACTGAAAGGTGGTTGGAGATATTCAAACTTTATGAACAAACCCGACTTTTAAAAAAAAAAACTCTGATTTTTCTCAATAAAAGTCAATAAAATAAATAAATATAGGCAGAGAGCTGATTCTAGTTCATAAATATAGCTAGAAACAAATAAAAAACATTTTGGCCAAATTTCATTTTAATATCTTAAAACATTTTCCAAAATTATGTTTGCCGCGAGAAAATATCGAAAATTCCAATTTCTGAAAACGCTTAAAGATTTTCATAGAGTACAAAACATTTTGTACATCTTAGAATCTTAAAACTCGCATATTTACAGCAAACCCCTTTACTTGATTTTAAACTGACTTTGTGTTCTTTCAGCTTTTCAGATTTTTTTTCTGAATAATTTTGTATAGTAGATAGTTAGTGGCGTCTCGATATCTGAATTAGCTTTTCGTCAACTTTCATGTAATTTTTTAAGCATCTATGGATAAATTTACATTTCAAAACACATGAGAACAGGTAACAGTTCAAAATAAATGGAATTAAATTATAAAACAGCAATTTGAGCGCCAAAAAGTAATTTTTTATTGTTGTAATTACTGTTGTGTTGTATTTTTTTAAAAAAAGCGTCGCCAAAAACCAATAAAACAATAAAATAAGAAATGAAGCTTAATTCTATGTTTTATGACAATATATTGCTTGAGAATTTAAATATAGTTGTTCAAACTAATTGTTTGTGTTTTAAGGTTTTAATTGCTGCCTCCTATCAGAATTTCACTTCCAATTATTTATGCTATAACTTATTTCTAATTATAGCAGAAACAAAAATAAAGCATTTTAGATAACTAAATGTATGGACTACAAAATAAACAAATAAAACAAATTTCTGAAAATTTTCTGTAAACGATGGAATTTAGGGTAGTACACATACTTAAAAGTGATAAGATCACACACCCAAACATTAAATTTAGACGAGAACGTTTTCATCTAAACTATATTTTCCCTGCCTTTAACAAAAAGAAAATATTTTACAATGCAAGAAATAAAATTTTCTTCCACTTTCTTTAAGCTTTATTTCCATGTACGATATTTTTTTCAGTTCAAGAGACCAAATAAATTTCCGACTAATAATTATTTAATGAAATTATAATTATTTTCGGAATGAATTTTTCATTGTAATTTTTAGAATTTAAAAGATATTTTTCTAAATAGTGTAATAATGAAGTTAAAATCTGTTCTAGTCTAAGAAAATTACACTAAACCTGAAAATTACCTTTAATAAAATCAAATCTATAATGAATAAATAATCATTGTAAAACTGGAATTTTCGAGATCTGAAAGATAAAACAATAAAAATAATGAATCATTTTCATATACCTTAAAATTTGCTCTATTTTTGACAAAATTTAATTTTACCTCTATTTTATAAAAGAAAATGGAAAGAGTAGATGGAATTATGAAAGCAAGTCATTATATTCAATCATAAAAACATTGAACGAACGTGGTAGGTAAAATGTGCTGATTCAAGAACACTGTTCAAGTATATATAAATAGCGATTTTCTTAGCCCCCCTAGGCTTTCAATTTTTTTGGTATGCTTGAATGGTTATTGGAACAAACCATTTTAACTTAAACCACAATATCTATTTTAGCAACCATTCGATATGGATTCTTTAAAGATTGAGGCATTGAAAAAAATCTTATATCACATAAATTTAAAAAAATAAAACTGGAAACATAATACAGCATCAAACCAGGCTGACATTAAACTGAATTAATCCGAAATTGCGATCTCCAAATTCCGAGCCACACAATGCAAAAAAAAAAAAAAAATCCGACACGTGCATTCTTCCGAAAACATAATCTCAATGCAAACAGCATTAAAAATTCCACTACACACGGTATATAGCCGATCCCAGCATCTCCACCCCAGGTATACATCCCATCAGTCTTCAACATGCTTCCTGTGCTCTCCCGGATAATCAATCAAGATGTCAAAACCAAGAGGCAAGAAATGAAAAGTACGTGCTAGCACTTAGAGATCTCACAATGAACGTATTTAGTGCAAACCGATTTCGGGGTGTTGACCACACGTTGAAATGCGTTTAACGCTTTGCGGTGTCCGTCAACGTAGAAATACGTGAAACAGAGGGTTAAGTTCTAAAAATTGATATAAAAACAATACTTTAGTAAAATTTAGTTAGTTAATCGAAAAGTTTTGAGATAAATGAATTTGAAATAGGTTTTTAAGGCATCTTGTCACCAGTCGACTACATAAACGCAATATTAAAAGACCCGTATATAAATCATTCATTTAGCTCGATTTTAAACAAGAGTGATGTTTTAAATTACTTACCAAATGGTTTTACAGCAATTAAGGAATTTATCTTCAATGAACTCCTCATTATTTGAAGTTTTATATCAATTCACCAACAAAATTTAGTAACTCCATTTAAAAGTAAGGCTAACAGAAATGTATTGGTACACTAATAACTAACGCATTATAGGTGAATATTTAAGAACTACCAGTATTGAAAAAACCATGTCATGTTAGGATGCTTATAGTCTGCTGGCTAAAATGAGCAGAAAATCAATGTGTAATATACATTTTACTCGTAATTCTTCCTGTACTTTTCTTTACGTCAAATTAATGTTGCGTGTATCCTTGTAATCATAGAAGACAAACCCCATATCTATGAGAGAGGATTAAAAAACTTTACTTGGTTGTTACCATAAATTTTTTGATTGTAGCAGTCTCTTACTAATCTGACAAATCTCAGACCAGGGGATTGCCGGTTGTGTAGACGTTTATGTTAAATGCAAAACAGTTTATTGTATTAACATACAAAATTATGCAGAATATTATTATGTATAATATCAATAAAATAACATTCTAATTCTAAATAGCAGCCTATTGTCTACGTCACGTCAATGTCACTCATTCTCGAATGCAACGACTTGTGTTCCCTGTAATGTCATGGAATAAAAGAGAATATTCGTTGTTTTAATGAAATGTTAGTATATGTATTAACATTAATAACTTGCTGAGATTAATTGTGACTTTGACTGCTTTCCATTTATTTTCTGGTTTTTCTTTGTTAGTCTATATGGTATAGCTATTATCTAACTCTTCGCATGTCAATGATTTTCGTGAAATAATGCACCACTATAATTTATGCATCGTTTAGAGCTGAAAAAAATGTATCTTCAAAACTACTCGCCCGAATGCGCTGACATTTTCTATAGGCTTATTGAGTGGCTATCTGCCTCGAATGTTGTTAAAATTTATAAGTGTTGCTATTCAAAATTTTTAAACATCGACTTTGATAAAATATTAATGCGATAGATTATTGGAGCGAAAATAGAAATTTCAATGTATCTTCAAAACTACTCATACGAATGTGCTTAAATTTTGCTCGAGCTTATCAAATTTTCCATCTGCTCCCATTACTGTTTAAAAATTTTATGAGTGTTGCTTTTCAAAATATTCTAACTTCAACTTTGTAAAATATTTTATGTGCTCAAAATTACAGTAATACCTCGTTACAACGATATTTTGGGGACAAAATAAAGATATTGTTAAAGAGGAATATATTGTTATATCGAGGAGCGATATAATTATGGTTTTTAAAAACTTAAATTTTGGTTGTTTTAATATGGACACAATATAACAATATGCATTTTGAAAAAAGAATCACCAATGTGCTAATGATTTTTAAAGCACACAAAAATTTGAAATTTCAGCTATACAAGAAAAAGGTTCACATTCTTGAGAAGCTTATTTACCGAAAAAATCAAATATTTTTGTTTCCTTATTAATTTTTTAAACTGTTAAGTCAAATAACAAGGTTTGCATAGTCTAATGCGCGAAAATGATCATCATTTGAGGATGAAAGGCTTAAAAGAATGCCCGTAGGGACTGCACTGATTGAAGAGTTTCCTGGGATACCAATCTGGGATATCTGTATCATCATCATCATTCTCTTCATCATCATTTTCCATTTCGTCTGTGATTTCAGACATCATTTTCCATTCAGTATAGTTGCCATCTTCGTTGAGAATTCAGACGTAAATGAAAGAATATCAAATTTTTCGATCAGAACTCAGAATTGTTTGAAATTTAGAAATTGAACTGAGCTTCCATAAAATCTTCGAATCACACACGCCAAAAGTAACAAAGCATTTGATTTGTTACGGTGTTCTATGGTAGCCATTAGTCATTATCATAATAACATCTATTATGGATTCTACTCAGATAGCGCTTTTGTGCATCTTGTGGCAACGGCTTCCTCCGCCATTAGAGTCGATTGCGTGGCAGGCATGGAAACGGAAGGATTGGCTTGGATGGAAAGTGCAGGGAATTCTTACTATTGTCTTGTAAATAGTGCAAATAACTTATAATGTCATATCTGCCTATATCTATCTTTTACTCATAATAAATAATATGAAAAGGCACTATTTGGAATTTTATTTGCACCACTGAATCACAGATGCAATAACATCTAAGTTATTGTAGCTCTGGGTGGTATGATCTCTCACTTCCGAGTATTTGGAAACAGAAATATTGTTACAAAGGAAGAAAATGTTGTTGAGATTTTAAAAAAACATTGTTGTACAGAGGTTTATGGCTGTACAGAATATCGTTATATTGAGGGGAAATTACCATTGTGTTCTATGCAAATTCACCGGAACCTCAAAATTTTATTGTTGTAGAGGGATTTATCGTTGTAGCGAGAATTTACTGTATATTAAACTAAAACCCAAAAGTATAAAATGTGTAGAATAATTCATACTGTTACATAAAACAAAACTTTAGTTTAATAGGCACTTTATTTCTGAAGATATGAATGAAAAGTCCAAATTTTACTTTAACATTAGATATTCAAAATTTGATTTGCTTATAATTTCGAAAGCAAAATAGCGGATGATGAAACTTGGTATTCGAGCTTAAATTTTGATGTTGTTTTGATAGTTATCGAGAGTGTTTCCATCGGAAATTTTGAAGTTAGTTTAATTATAAATATGTATATGACCCCTTATGACATTTTAAAAATCTCTTTCTAGAATTTTTTCTGAAAATTTCACCTTTCGTTTCAATATGCGATGAACCACGGATAAATAATGAGAGTTGGCTTCTTTTTTTCCGCGACAGTGCATCTCAGTGTGTTTATATCCCTGGCTTTCAATTCCAATACTTACTTAGAAACTAAATGTTTGGTTTTCGTCAATAAATACATTTTGGAGGTAAATTTGAAGAGGTCAGAGAAGACGATCACGTATCCCTTATGCAGGAATTAATTGACTGAATGCCAATGGAGTGACAAAATTCTTCGTCAGGTTAACGTTTATCAGTATCTTTCGAAAGGTTGAAACATTTTAACATCGAAAGATTTGCAATCTTAATAAACAGAACATATTGTATTTTGACAAATAAGAGACAGATTTAAACGAAGCGAAAACAATACCAGCATTTTATAAAAATTTATTTATTTATATAATTGGATGTTTCTCTGAAAATATGCTGAAAAAATTTAGAACATGGACACAAACACAACATTAATCATTGTGATTATATAATATAGTGGAACTTGCTTTAACGAGCAATGTTTTGAATAACGAGTGACAAGGCGAGGGGAAATTCCGGGTACTGCGTCCTCTACACCAGTCCGTTTTTAACTCTCGTTCCACTTCATTCTGGATCGGCAAGAACAGATTTTTTTAGCGAAGTCACGCATGTAGATGTTTGAGCGCCCAATTATTTTGAACTTTTCGCTGTCAGGTTAGAAAACTTAGCTATTAAAAAGAATGAACCAATATTTTTGTATTTAATTAAATGTCTGAAATCTTAAGAATACTTTATCGATGATTTTTTGTGAAAATATAATATAAATACGAACTATCTGCTCTTGAACAGAATATGAAAAACGTTAAAATACGTTTGCGCCGCTCGGAGGGTTAAAAAAATTTCACTTAAATTTTAGTTTAATGGAACAGTATTATACATATGTCAATCTAGTGAGATTCCTTTTCATGAAGGATAGCCATTTTCTTATAACAAATAAGGGGAAAATGTGCTATTTCATGAAAGTTTTCAAATTTGACCTTATTTTAAAGACGCTTTGACCTTATTTTGATCTGGCAATCCTGGTATGTCCTCCACTCTCCTTAAAAATGACTTAAATATTTGATAATAAAAGAAAATTAGTTAATAACCCGGCATTTAGTAGTAAAGAGGGTAATAAAATTCTGAGTAATTTAATAAGTAATTTGACATTTCCTTACAGACTTACAAATTCCGAGCCACTAGCAGTTCCTAAGAATGCCTGCAATATCAATATTCGAGTACAACAATTCGATACAAGGTACACTGCTTCATAAGATAAAGGCTAAAACAACCTATACACATTTTTTATTAAAATTTCAAAAGTTGCTGCACGCAAATTCTTAATTAATAATTAAGTGATATTAAAATAAATTAATAATAATAAAGAAAATAAGGGGGAAGGAATGCAGGAAGCCACAAATTAACACTGTACAATACAACAAATAAAAAAACACATTCGCGGCTAGCATACAAGGACGAGTATTTACAATAAATAGTTAAAATATAATAAGAACATTCAATAGTAAAACTGAAAATCTAATGATGTTCATCATGATAAGGTCCGAAGCAGTTCACTCATAAACAAACTTGACAAATATCACAAGTCCAGGAACTCTCAATCGCTATATTTGAAATTGCTTTTCTTTTAAATGAATGCATCTTTTTTCCTCCCGTCTATTTTTATTTTTTAATGAGACTTATTTTTGTCAATAGTTTGCGGACCTCTTACAAAAATTCTCTTTTCTTTCAATATCGCCTCTATCAAAGATATTCTGAAATCTAGAAGTGTTTTAGATTACTTTTTGAAGGAAAATTCATCGTCGAATTGACAGTATTGACAGCAGTATCCAGTAAATACGAAAGCATATATATCCACCACTCTCGTGATTTCCTTGCGATATCATAATTTCTGTATTGTTCTGCCAAGTCAACTCAGCCGATATATGCCCAATCCCACCCTAGATCTTTTTTAGGTAAACAGGTATATTTTTAGAAAAAGAAAGGGCAGTGTAGCGAATATGTCTGATTAGTTATCTTCCACCCATCTCAACATGTGTTCGTGTTTCACTCATTCTACATCTCTTGATAAATGCCGATGCAAGGGTAATCAGTACCCCTGTGCGCAACACAGTGTTAGCTATTTACAGAGTTGTTCACGTAAAGGGACAATACCGTAAACTACTGTAAGTTGTCAGCGGATTTCTTAAATAACAGAGTGTTCCATCGTTCCTTCCTCAAAAACTACAAATGAGATGCTGAGGATTGTCAGAGATAGAGTACGAACATGTGATTATTTCTACGCTCTCTCAACATGTTCTCCAAAGCAGTTGTGTAACAAACATATTGGATTATTTCGGCGAAACAACGAAAGTGTGGAAATTTTGGCTTCACGGTGGCGTGGTTCTCGTCGAAACCCCCTCAATAATTTGGAATACTCCTTCAGAATTCCATTCATATTTTTTCGGGTTTTTTTAAAAATTTTGCAAAGAAAAGAGCATACAGAAAAAAATTAGAAGTTTCGACCGGGTTACAAGTCCCATTTTTGAGAAATTGATTAAAAAATAATTGATTATTCCTCTGAAAAAACAAAGTAAATTCCTCTATAAAACCATGAAAAAAGAAGACCATGACTCTTATTGCCTTTAGTTGGTCTTATTCGATATCGGAAAACATTTTTTCAACAAATAAACCATCATAAAGTGGCAATTTGCCTACGTTAAAAATTCTTAAGCAGGTGGTTTCCTGTCGAAACCAGAGCCATCTTATCTAATGGTCTGTTGCCCATCGGTGCCAATATTCCAAAAGCACCTAAAAATTTACGATATTTATTTATTTTAATTTTGAGTGTAAAAACTTAATTATAATTTTAAAGCTATGGTTAGGGCTTGTTACTAGAGTCAGAGATTTTCTAATGTTGCATAAACATTTATATCACTTCAAAAAATATTCACACAAAGTCAATCAGTGCACAAATAATAAAATATGATTCTAATAGAAGTAACACGAATTACAGAATCTCTTTTGCAAGACATTGTTTTGAAAAGACGTTGATCAGAAAAATTGAAAAACGTTAATTGGAGAATAGACGATTTTTTTTTGTTCCTGAATTACTCTATGAGGTAGACATTTTCGTTGGGATATGGGCTGTGAACTTCCTGGTTATGGTTCTAACGGGGCGCCAAATTACTGTTGCTCAGGCCTCTCACCATCTTTAAGACGATCCTGGTCAAAACCACCGTCTCTTTGAGGGTTAAAAGCGGATATCTAGTTTTCTAGTGTCGAACTTTCTAAAAAACTTTTATCAGATATACAATAATTAGTGTCCATGTAATTCCTTTAAATCAACGGATATTACTCAAAGAATTTTTACCAAAAAAATAAGAGAGAAGTTAAGTCGTGAAGATTTTGCTTTCAATCAGACGCTAAACTTGTTTCATAATTATTTACAATGAATTTTTCAAGTTCTGTACGAAGTGACAGGTGGTAACAATCAAACAAGGAGAAATTGTTCGATTTTCTAATATGGGAAACAAAATATGATGTTCTAAATTAGTTATGCTGGAAAAATGTCCCAAGAAATAATTGTCATTGGATTATAATTTATTTTTTTTAATCTTCAAAACACCTCTTTAGTTAATCCTTTGTAATTTTCAAACACAAAAATATGGATAAGAATATAAAAAGAATTCATGCCATCAAAAATTTCAGTTGCATACTTATTATACTACAAATTTTATACAGAGCTCTCCAATGCCATTATTCCAATGGAATTTAAGAAAAATAGAAAACCTTATTTTCGGAATCAAAGGCACAGGACGAAAAAAAAAACAAAGTTAATGTATAGTAAAGATAAATACAAATATTTTGGAAGAAATAGGTACGAAACTATTTAAAAATTCTGTCAACGATGCTATAATTGGGCCTGTGGCGAGCATTTAAATGAAGTATATGTAAAAAGTTGTGATTTTTCATGAAATTTTAGTAATATCTATAAAAATATTTAAAATAGTCACCTAAACTTATTTTTGGGCTCTTTTGCATTTCTCAGGTGTTTATTCTTTACTTGTCAACTGATATTTTTTTCTCGGAATAAAATATTGGTAGAAAAGAAAGAAAAAATAGGGACATAATATGTTCTCCACACGCGTTTAATTGAGAGTGAAAATGGGAAAGATTTCTTGTAGAATTCAGCTATAACATCTTTTCTATTATGTGCTGAGAAAGCTTGCAAAGGTATAAGCATATGTAAACTCTGAAAGTTCGCATTAACCTTTTTCATTGAATCCCCCTACCTCCGCTTCAGGTGAACTGAAACGGGCTGTGAAGAAGACAATTGGATCCCCTACCGCGCTTATCACAGAAGCCATCTCTCAACCCAACCACCCCTCGAAAGAATGCAAGGGCCTCAAACCGGTCGTCTTAGGTGTAAAGGCGGAACCTGTAGACCGCCCGGAAGCATTTAGGCATACTGTACCCTAGTAGAGCACCATTGTAACTTTGGAGGGCTCTGATTGGACAAATGAATCTGACGCAACTACGCTCTGCTTGTTTTATTACCTCTGACCACAGATGCTTCTGACCACGCTCTGACTTATTCTTTACAAGATTTTTGTTCCAAAGTAAAACAACTTTAAATGAATTTATTTTATCTCATTTCATTTCATTTTCAATAATCGTTAATTATGTATTTTCTTGACTTCGTCACAAACTCATGCAAACGAAATACTTAGTATGATTTCACTGTCTCATTAATACAGCAACAGATAAAAAATATTACCAACAGGAGTTAAAAAAGTAAATTGAACCAATCTTTTTTCATGACACTCGATAACGACTTATGAAAAAGGAAGGTTGTTAAAAAAAACTTGTCTTATTTCAGTAAAAGGTTGAAAATCGTATTTCAATGATTCAAGCAAAATTTAGTATTTTTTAATCAACATTGAGTTTTGTAAAAGGTTATTAAAATTAAATTTTGAATTAAAATTTAGAAAGAATTTTCAAAGCAGTTTTAGAACGAGTGCACGAGTGCAAACTACAGTGCTGCCATCTGTTACACATTTTTAAAACATGACGAAATTCAAAAGGGGCAAAAAAAAATCATGACAGTATATTCACAAAGAAAGAATTTAAAGCAAATCTAACGACATTAAATCAAGAAGAAGAAAGATTCCCCTTCTGAAAACAAATTCAGGCAATATATTGGAGAAAAAATTAGTATTTCAAGTTCTCTGAACTATAAACAAGATATACGAATGTCTCACTGCTGAAGAGATGTTCAGAAGAGTGACGTCAGATTCGCTTGTCCAATCAGAACCCTCCAAAGTTACAATGGTGCTCTACTAGGGTACAGTATGCCTATATGCCGCCCGGAACCGCCTGGCTAGGTATGAGAGGGTTGTTGGAGGCGTAAGTGTATTGTCTGCTAGTGTATCAATCAGAAATAGAGTGACTGTAGGCTTGTTGCTAGTAAAAAGGCGAATGAGCTCTGTCCCCTCACTCTCCGACTCTGAAAGGAAGCGGAGAGTTAGTTTTCTGATTCATATTTAAGTTCCTGAGTGATTCTACAATGCTATAAACATTTAAAAATACTGTCGACAAATTCTGCATGATTGTAACATACTTTATTGTCTTTAGAACTCCGATGCTTTGCTGTGTCTCGTGAACGCGGTCGAGTTTCTTGGCGAGATTGACATTTTAATTTGGAAACTTTTAATGAAAGTTCAGAGATGTGTTTTGTAATTATTGTAAAGTAGGATCCTTTGATGCTTGGTAAGGAAAGGGGAAGAACTGATCTCCCAAATTTTATCTGCCATGGCAAAAATTTTAATTAAGTGATCATTACTAACTGTTAAAATACTTCTCATATTAACCAATTATTTACCATTATTACCAATTATTTAACCAATTATTTGTCCCATTTATGTTGCGCTTTTTTTTCTTTTTATTCTCGCCCAAACAGTGCATTCTCTTAACTTTGATTGTTGCTCCAAATGTTGAAATAACTGCTGTAAACATTAAAAATCCAGTAAAAATAATTTTTCTAATTAAAAAATTAATTATTCTAATGAGTTAATTAACCACTTCTATTTAAGAAAATTCTGAAAAAGTGCTTTTCTATTTTAGTTATGACAACATATTAATATAATTTTTTTTGAAAAAGTGAATTAATAGAGTTTTGACGTATAATGGATTAAAAAACAAGAATTGCATTCATTAAGAAAAATTTCACTCACCTTGACTTCAGCAAAGTTTTGCATTTCTCGCGACAACTGTATCAATAGCGATAAAAATATAGAATACTGATTATCAAAATGAAAAGATTAGTAGGAAAATAAATTGCGTGTAGTTCAGCGCCGGTAACTTTATATTGTCTGCTTGCTTCCCAGATTAATTGAATGCAATCGCTAAAACATTGTATATCCACATTGTAATGTATATCATAAATTACAACTATATTTATTTAACAGTTTATTTAACCTAATTGTTTAAAATTGTTTAAAAAGTAAATATAAAACTAGTCTTTATATATTGTCGTTTCAAATCTAAATATTTAAAAGTGACGTAAATATAAGAGAATGCAAGGTAATGACTCTCTATTACGGTGTTTGTAAGGGTTCGTTGCACCACTTGTCGGAGAGAATGACTTCTCAATGTTAGTATGCTCCAATTTCTTGATAATATTTTTTATTCCGATATTTGTATATTAGTTATAGATCCAGCAGATTATTCAGGGTTCCTTGAGATTAGAAGTTGCAAGTTTATTCCATGTTTTTAAACTTGGAAGAACTATAGTTTACTGGAAACAGGACGTTCTCCATAAAAAAATTCGTCGACATTTCTGTTGGGAAAAAAAGGGATTTTTTCAAGTTAATATTATATCTGATGCAAAACAGCATAAAAATATTTGCTTATTAAAGTATTTGTATTTGTACGTGCTCTTCAAGTTCCTTAACAAAACTCAGTGCTCTCAGACAATTCTGAAGAAAATTCTCTCAAAATTAGCATAATATGTGAGTAGAGGCTCAATAGTGACAGTGAACCTATTTTCAGTGGACTTAATATAAATATTTTAAAAAAATATAATACATATATGAAAACGTGAAAAATACATGATATTCTTCGTTATAAAAAGCCTCTTAAAAATATATTACTAACCAGAAATAATCAAAAATTGGTTAAAAAGAGGCAAATACTTTTAAATATTATAGTATAAAATTTCATACGAATTCAATGAAAAGAATTTCATTCATTCAAACATACATTTTTAAAACAGCCATGTTTACAGAAAAATGAAAAAAAAAATTATTTATTTATATCATAGGAGATTATGTTATTTACATAACTTATAAAATGTAATATTATAAACTTATACATATCATGCATTTGCATTATAAGGTACAATGTCCCTTGCTTTATGAGGTTCAAATGCGAAAGTCGATTTTTTTGACTGCACAGAACGTCAGATTTCCCTTCAATCAGAGCGTTATCCAACCTCCGTTTACTCCCATACCTCTAGACTACTATTTTTATTTTTCGTAAACATTTGGCCATTTTTTTTCAAATGCGAATTATTTCCATAAACCTCCGCTTTTATCAACAGTCACAAAATTACAATTAATTGTCAGTTTTTATCAGTATTAACAAATTCAGAATTTAATGTCTTGCTGTTACGAAAATGACGCAAATGCTTTAAAGGATCAAAAACTCGCCCTAACATACGAAGCATTGAGTCCAATAAAAGACCATTATCTTTAAACGCAATTTTTTTAAAAAAAGTCCTTACATATGTATCGTTTTTAATTCCTCCAAGGACCATTCATGCCATATCCGAATAAAAGCGAACAAAGCGTTTAGTCGTTGCTGTGAAATAAACTAATTCCCTAAACAAACAGACGTGAACGGTCGAGAAGAGCCAGAACCTCGCTTCCACATAGAATTTAGAGACGTTTATATCAAGTTGGTATTCCAAAAATGCAGTTTATCCAAAAGGTTCGGTTAGCTATTAAAATGTTTGCAAACTTTTGTTCGAAATTCTTATGATCGTATAGCTAAACTCTGGCCAATCTATTTACACCATATTCGTAATATCTAGGGATTCTATGAACAGTAGGCCTCTCATCCCGCCCCTCCAAAGGAAAGATATAAGATATTTAATATAAGATATACACAAATAGAACAAAGCGTTTGGTGGTGACAGCTTAACAAACAATTAACAGACAAGCAAAATGCTGTACGGTCGAGTTGAAATAGAGATCTCGCTTAAGCGGTCAATTCTTTTGAGAATTTATAACTTTTAATTTCACATGACTTTGAGGTAAAATCTTTAAAACGTATTTATCCCTTTTAATACCTTATGTTCAGTGGTTTTGTCCCATTATCAACATTACTTTTTGTACCCCTAACTGGTCCCTAGCATACCCCTAAGGGTAAGTATATCAGAGGATGAGAAGCCGAACCTTAAATGAATGAAAAGTAACTAACAATGTTCCTTTATGAATGTAAAATTTATAATTCTCCTCTTGGATTTGAAATTGCTGCAAAACGTTAAAACTATCATCATGAAGAAATTTTCTGCCGTATCATTCCTTATTTCTTTGGCATTTTTAAGGCCGTGATTTTCGATAGTTTCTTTAGTTCACGGATTTAATTCAAGCCACTGTTAAGGGGAACGGAGATCCTCATAGGATCAAACTCTCGAACACTTTGCAGACATTTTATGTTCAAACGCTACGATATTGACTTCAACATAAATTTAGTGATGGAAAAAGTTAGTTTTAATTTAATATTGTGGAACATACAGCTACCGGGCTTGTTATTAGTAGGGTGGTGCACATTTTTTTAATGCCGGTGAGAGATGTCTGAGTAGTTGTCTGGGGGAAGGGATGTTTTCTCCGGACATTTCTGGAATTATATCAACAGAACACAAAAATGAAGAAAAACACGAAATTATGAAATCAATGAAACAATTGTTCAAAATCTTTCTTAACGTTTCAGATACAAAATTCTCTTGGCTCAGAATTTCAGGAATGAATGAAACTAGAATAGTGAAATTTTTTAACCGGGAATTATCAGAAATTGTGAAATTATAACTGTATAACAGATATTGTGTTATCCGAAAATCATCTTTTGAAATTTGCAACAATAGTGGATGTTGTTTTCTGGAAATATTAAAGTGAATTCGAATTTCAACATGCAGACGAATATTTATGAAATTTTTTACATATTCTTTAGAAGAAGTTAATTCCTCTCAAATGGTGCATTTTATATGATTGTACGTCGAAAGATTCCAGAATAAAGCTCGGTGTTTCGGTTTTTAACCCGCGACTGCTAATATTGTCCAGGAATCAAATTAAAAATAAAAATCAATCTATCATAATTTTCTTTATAAAAATTTCAAAAAGTATGTACTACCTAATTGTGTTTTCGTTTGTTTTATTGATTTGCAAACCATGGAAGTACAAATATGGATTTAATACATTATATTTTAGCAGATATTGCCAAAACGCATCGCATTTTACTTAAAGTTTAGCTCAATTAGTTTAGTGTTTCGTTTCGATAAGAGCAAGTTCGAGAGATACCATCTAATTTTGAATTTTGGCTAAAAGATGAGGACAAAAACTTAACCTGCATACCTGCTACAAATATCAAAACGATAACGCTTAGTCCACGACGAAATCAGCTTCTTCCCAGTACGTCAATGGCGAATCAGGGGGCTATCGGTCTGCAGCCCTCAGAGGTAAACCAAAATTCTTGGTTTTATTTAAAATCAGTACAACTGTTTTGTTCTTAGTTTTCATTTCAAAAGAAAATAATAATAAAATCTTGACAACATTGCTTTGTGGCTCGTCAGGCTAGAAAATTTAACTACTTTTCTAGTCATTCCACTTGTAGCGTTGACGCGGTCGAAAATATTCTTTGTCTAGTTATTTCATTGTATTTTTTATTTAATTATCAAAAGTGTTGTAATGTTTTTTATGATTCTTATTGTCAGGTGAAGAAAGTCTGTAAAGTTAAAGTGTTTTGGTTGACATAAGCCATGATATTTGACATTCGTCACGACTAGCTATTCAAGTTTTTCAGTTATAGTGTTCACATGACCGCGGACAGACAGACTTCCCGTGGACGGATTTTGTCCAAAATTTGACAGAAACCTAAAACTTATGTTTAAAGACCACATACTAAATTTCATCCCTGTAGCTCTAATAGTTTTCGAGTTATCGTGTTCACAGACACACAGACAGACATAATTCCAAAATTGTGTTTTTCGGACTCAGGGAGGTCTAAAACATGGAGATTCGTCAAAATCTCGAGTTCGAATTTTTTGACGATTGCAATTTTCTCTTTGTATACTTCGTGTACGAGAAAGTAAAAACTCTAACTCGGCTTAAAATGAAAAAAAAAAAAAAAAATGTAAGTTTTATTTCCTTACAATTTCAAGTTTAAGCTTACAAAAAATCAATTTTCTTTTGCCAAATTTATCTTTTTTTTTTCAAATTTAATTTTTTTAAATTAAATTATTTGTGGAAGTTACAAGAGATTTTCGGAAATAAAGTGATTTTAATATCTTACGTAAGCATCACTCACACTCCCCTTCCTCCCTTGTCAGCAAAAATAAGCAAATCGCATATCCCCTCCCCCCCCTTGGGTGCTTACGTAATATTTGAACGTCCCCAAATTTAATTTTGAAAAATTTGCGACTGGATGCTCTAGTACCTGGACAATAGTATCAAAGTTTCAAATTTCAGGTGAATTAAATTTCCGTTTATTATAATAGAAGATAATCTCTTGCGTACTAAATAAAGGTATATGAATAAGCTATTTCTTCCAATATTTAGCTCATTAGTTTTCAAAATGTAACCTTTAGTTTGAGAATTATTAACTCGTTCTCTTAAAACGCATATGTAACGAGTTTCATTACAAAAGGCTTGTAGCATATTATTTTATTTAAAACATTATTCAGGGTTAAGAAGGTTATTTATAATCCTTCATATATATTGATTATCGTTGGCTATTTTGGAATATAGATTATTATGTGACTATCTATATAATAAGTGTTTATGTGCATACAAAACGGATTAATCCAGTTAAGCGCTGTTTATATTTGTGATCGGCTCTAAATTTTCTACCTTTTACCGAATACTAAATCAAGAAACAATATGAAAAGTTTTATAGTGCCAATAGAGATTAGTAAAATATATATATATAAATGGCATTGTTGTTGATCTTTAAAATTAGGGAAATTATTTTTACATTCGTAGACTAATATACAGACGTGTAGACTGAAAATAAATTGAAGTCAAGAATATAAAAAAGACAACTAATAATATGAAGTACAGCCAATATCTAAAATACAACTATTAATAAACAACAAATAAATTGAAGTCACAGACATCTAAAGAATATCAGCTTTCATGCAACTTCAATGATGTTCATATTTTTAGAAACTCACAACATAAAAAATAAGTAATATAGCGTTCATTTTTTTGGCCCAACGGTCTGGCATTTGTCTGGTGTAACGGCGTTTATTTTTGTCATCTGGTGTTATGGACACGGGCAATATGCAGAATGAGGGCATCTTGAAGACATTCAGTCACGCCACAGATGGGATCTTCCGAAAGCAATAAACCCTAGACCAGATAAATACCCCAGAATTCCCCTGGCACTGTAGTTTGAATAGGTTCCAAGCTGAATAGAACAGATTCTTGCGGTTATCCCCTCCATGGGGGGTGCTAATCGTTCCTAGTTCAGAGGGGGGGAAGAGACTCGATCTGCATCGCTTTCGGTACATTTTCTGCTGGGAGGAAGGCACACTTTTAAAACAGATAAAGGTTCTTCAATCGCTCGCTTTTGGAATCGCTTTACAAAGAAGACCGAACCACTCAGAGGGTTAATAGCTGCATTGAACTTATTTTCAATATACTATTTCAGATAAAAAATTTAAATAAAATTAAATGTCATATAATTTGAAAAATCTGAAAAGTACTTGATATTTTTTCATTATAATTATCAACTTCAGATAAATTATTGCCCAGAAATAATCTAAAATAGGTTTAATAAATGCTTAAGACTTATAAATCATATAGTATAAAGTTTCTTATGAATGTAATAAGAAACGTTTTCTGCATACGGACCCAAATTTTTTAAAAAATGTTTTCGATAATAATGCAAAAATATTGTTTATTTGTATCATAGGAGCTATTGCTAATTACTTTTTTTAAGTTATTTACATAATTACAATTAATAAAATTTTTTAAGCAATTTACATGATTACAGATATTTATATTTTTCAAGTAAAGCAATTGCATTTTCAAAGTCAATTAAAGAGTTTTCGGCTTTTCAAACTTATACATATTATTAATTTCCGTGATCGGTGAAATATACTCTGTTTTATGAGACGAATCCTCAATTTTACGATTTTTTAACGGTTTAAAACTTCACAGTTCTCTTAAATGAATAAAGATTTTCCAGCATATTGTTATTGTAATTTCTTGCATATATAATTTATAACTTTTGTCTTTGTTGTGAAATTGCTCTGAAATAATTTAAAACTGTCATCATGTGGGAATATTTTGTCATATAATACATTATTCTTTAGCATTTTAAAAGCCATGCTTTTCAATACATTCCTTTGCTCTAAGAATTTACTCCCATCAGTGATGTCTTTGGGGGGTAATGGAGAGCCCAGCCTCATAGAAGAAAAATCTCTGAAACTCTGCTGTTCATTTATGTTAAAACGGTGTGATATTGATATAAACTATAATTTTGATCATGGACAGAGTAAGATGTGATCAAATTCGCTGCACTATTCAGCAGCGAGGCTTGCGGCCAGTAGGCAGTTGGACTTCATCGTTAAGTCGGAAAAGGATGTACAAGAGCGTTGCAGGATCGCTGTTCTGTCTTTGGACCACGATGGGATTACTCTGACGGAGTTGAAAATGAAGAACACTTGAATATATGAGATTAAATAAATAAATGTCAGCATTTTTTCAATGTTTGAGGCGAAATATTTTTTGCGCTCATAATTTCGGAACGAATAGACCTAGAATTCTGAAATCTGTTACCGGGGATTTTGTCTTTCGATATAGTTCTAAAATCTGCCGGCGAAAATCGCTGTTGCTTTTTGGAAATCGTAAAGTTGGTTCTAATTTTTAAGTTTGTAGGTTGACTTATTAAGTTTTATGGACATGAAATCCTGCAAATCTCTTTCATTCCTTGAAGTTTCACATTTTATTTGTATGATAAATGTTTTCAGAATAAAGTTCTTTCCCCCCATGACTACGCATATCGTTCTGAAATAAAAATGAATATAAAAATAAAACTATCATAGTCTCCTTCATAAAAGTTTCAAAGAATATTAGCCACATAAATATTTTTTAATCGTTTATTGGTTTGCCAAACTTTAAATCAAAAAGACCTACTTTATACTTTAGCAGATTGTGCCTAAAAGCACCGTTTTTCATATAAATTTTAACACAGTTAGTTAAACGTCCTGTTTAGATGAGGGCTATTTTCGGAAAGAGTATCTAAATACGTCCCTGTCCAAACACCAACGAGATAATGCATGATCCACGAGAATTATAGCTTTGCCGTGCACGCGACGGATAGTTGCTGTAATCAGGTGGCATACGCCCCTTCTAGGTTTCATTTCATCTATATGTTACAGTTAAAGTGTGGAATCCATTATTTCATAGAATAACTAGGTATTTCATGAATTACCTAGTTGAAGCTGAAAATCGAAATAAAACAAGAAAATATTAGATTAACTAAATAAAATTCCACTATTTTTTAACGTTTGAGAGACGAAATTTTCTTAGGTCATAATTTTAGGAGTGAATACACCTAGAACCTGGAAATTTAATATATAGGAATTAGCTGGAATATTCAAATGATTAATATCCGATATTAAGATATCCAAAAATTATATATTTGAAAATAGTTTTGAAATTTTGCAGGAAAAATGGATGTCGCCTTTTGGAAATGTTGAAGTTATTTCTAATTTCAATATGTGAACGAAACTTAATAATGATTTTTAAACATGACATCATTTAGAGAATGTTCAAGCCTTTCAAATGCTACATTTGATATGATTCTATGATGAATGTTACTAGAGTAAATCGCCGTATATAATTTTTTTCACGACTGAGTATATGTTATATTTCATGTCTTTTAATTTTACAAATTGTCGCTTTTGAATCTAAATATTTAAAAGCGTCATAAGTATAAAATAGCGGCTGTTTT
>BGPR01007930.1:0-36104 GCA_013235015.1 Araneus ventricosus | reverse complement strand
CATTTAAAGTTAGGGCTTAGATTAGCATGAGAGTCAACCATCTCGACTTAATGAAATTTGTGGGATTTATTTTCTGATTTTACATCTTATTCCATTTTTCATGATGGTATTAGTTCCAACTCATCATACATGAAAACAGCATCGAAATAATTTCGTATTCACTTGTGATGGAATTCAATAATTACTCATCGTGGTAATCAACTATTCAAGCAAGTTGCAATCTTCAACTTGTTTCGTGTATTTGAGTTTGATAAAATAAGATTGAAAGGAACAAAGATTAAAATTTCATGTCTGAGTTGCGTCAATCTTACTGAAACATTTGTTATTCATATTCGCATATAATGAACATGTTCTTTCCCATAGTTCTATGTTTTTGAAAGGTATTAAATGTTTTTATTGCTTCAACACTCGGTACTCTCTCTGCCAACCACTAGTAGATATGTAAACAGGAGACTTATCGTCTAAAAAAATCTAAAGTTTGTTCATCATCCCAATTTTTAAACATTTATCCATTCTTTTTCAAATGCGAATTATTTATACAAATTTCTGTTTTCATCAGTACTCAGAAAATTATACTTAAATGTCACTTAACAGTGTTAACAAAATTACAATGATATATCTTGCTATTACGAAACTGATAGAAATGCATTAAAGAAGCAAAATTCGCTCCTGACGTGCCAAGCATTGAAACCATTAAAATGAATATCATCTTAAAACGGAATAATAAATAATCTCCACATACACAATGTTTTTAATTACTTCAAGGAACAAATTTATGTCGTATCCGAAGAAAAGCGGACAACATGTTTGTTCGTGACTGTGAGACGAACTAATTCCCAAAAGAAACAGACGAAATGCCAAATAGTCGAGTGGAAACTGGAACTCGCTTCACTCTGTCAACTAGAATCCAGCAACGTTTATAACAAGTTAGAATACCAAAAATACAGTTTATTCAAAAGGTCTTGATTAGCTATTAAAATGTTTGCAGCCGTTTTTTCAAAACTTTTTATAATCGCATAGCGTAAACCTAGTCATTATATTTGCTCTAATAATTAGTTCAGAAAGACTACAAATAACCGTCAGTTTCTCTTATCCGTCATCATCTAAAGAAATATTATTCGTCATTTCTGCGCATTGATGCTTTTATAATGAAGGTTATTTTGATCGTTTTGTAAAACTAAATGCAATATGTATGTGTCATTCACTTTTTAGGAATTTTATTTTCATTTTTGTCCTAAGACAGCAATGAGATCATGTAACTGTCGATATGTATTGAAAGATTCTTGTTATCCGTCTATTGGGTTACTCGTCGCAGCTCTAATCGGGACGATGAAGATTAATCGAAGTTTTACTCTAATACTTAGTGATTTCATGAAGAGTAGACTTCGCATTCAACCACGCCCCCACCAAAAACACCAAAGAGATATACAGGCAAAAGCAATTCTCAGCATGGAGCTATGATTCTCTCTTTTTTATGGGATATTTTATACACAAATTTTTGCTCATTTTTTTACACAATTTTATATTATTGTGCGACGAACGTCTCCAGAATAAAGCTCGGTGGTTCGCTTTTTCTTCTCGTGAATGCGCATATTGTTCTGAAATCAAATTCAAAACAAAAAGAAAAGTATCATAGTTTTCTTTATAAAAGTTGTAAAGAATATTAACCACATAAATATTTTTTCATTTCTTTTATTGGATTGCCAAACTTTGAAGTGCAAAGATTTGTTTGATATCTTATATACGAGGCATGTCCGGAAAGTAAGTACCGTTTTGGAAAAACTCGCATAAAAAATGTTTTTTCAAAATAAAATTTATTTTTACATGAAAGAACATTTGGTAAACTATTTTTCTACATAGTTACTACCATTGTTCAGACATTTGTCATAGCGAGAAACCAACTTGTCTATACCCTCTTCAAAGAAAGATGCCGCCAGTGAAGACAGCCACATCTGAACACCGTTTTCTGCGTCGTCATCGCTGTCAAAGCTCCTGCCTCTAAAATCACGCTTCAAGTTCAAGAACAAACCCAAGTTTCATCACCGGACACAATTTTGTTTAGGAATTCATTGCCCTCTTCACTGCATCGGGTACGAAATTTCGAAGCACTGCCAAGTCACTTCGTTTTGTGGACATCCGTAAGCATTTTCGGAACCCAACGGGAACACAATTTGCGATAATTTAAGCAATTTGTGACAATCTCATGCAAAACAGTTATTGAAATTTGTGGAAACTCATCAAAAAGCATTCTTATTGTGAACCGTCTGTTTTCAGAAATTTTCTCATTTACTTTTGCAACTCAACCATCATTGACAACAGAAGGTCGCCCACTCCATGATTCGTCATGAACATTGGTGCGTCCATCATTAAACTGTCGAACCCATCTCTACATTCATTCCATCAGTCATTACATTTTCACTAAACTCTCTACAAGTTGACGACAATTAGCTGCTTTAACTTTCTTTGAGTTCAAAAACGTATTACAGAACGTACTTCACAATCGAGCGGATCGCAATCGTCTTAAACTTTTGAACGCTCACTACCATTCGTAAAACAACACAACTGCTGCAATGGCGTTTAAAAGACAATGAACCAGAGACAAGTGTGCACATTTTACTATATAAATGTTAAAAAATGGCGCAATTGTAAAGCAATTTTAATTCATGAAGCATTGATCATTACTTAATGATGGAAACTTCACAGGAGGAGGCTGATCTTGCGGTATGATTTCAATTCTTTCCATAAGAATTATTATTTCTGGGAAAACTTGCTAGTTATTAGTTATATTTCTTAACCAGGAGTTGAAATAAAAATTTGTTTTAATTTAAAATTTTAAACAGTTTTATAAATATTCATTTAAATTTTAGATAATTGAGGATAAAATTTATGACATTTTTCAATACATTGTTTAGGTAGATACTATTCTGTAAATAAAAATTGAGTATTGGAAGATTTAATTGTTGAAATTATTTGTGACTGAAATCATTTGAAAAAAATTATCAGTAACAAATCTGTGAAAGAACATAGAAAGAGAATATAGGAATTTCTTCTAAGCAAAACAAGATAAATCCATTTTAATAAAAGCATTTATTAATAAATCAATATGTGTTAAGAAAACTATCTGTGTGAGATTTTTTAAGAATTTTTTCTTTGATACAGTTTGTGTTTTCAGCACAAATTATTTTGAAGATTCCACTAAAAAAATTCTTTGTTGAAATTAAATTAAACGTCCCTAGTGCAGCCATTTTTGAATTCTATAACCGCAATGATATTCGATCAAATGTTAGGAAACAATCTATCTAATTTCGGGCATGACTTACATTACTACTATTATTATATGGAAAATACTTTTAAAATTTATTTTTTCGGAAGTTCTATCATTCCGTTGCAATCTGGGCATAATTTTTTGAATTTTCTTAAATCGAAATAAAGCTGATTTAGCGATAGATATAAGAAAAATAAAGTTCATAAAGGAACAAGGGTTTAACCTGTGTTAGTAAACGATAGTATTGACTGCCTTACTCTCCATAAACTACTGTTCTTTAAAATACTTTTAATATATCAATACTAATCATATGCTTTATTAAAGATCCGCAGATTACCAAGGTTCTATAGAAAGAGAACTTGGTTTAAAGCATTTCATAACTCATGAACTATACTTTAAGGAGAATGGCCACTTTCAAGCAATGAAAATCGCCGAAATTTTAGTTGTAAATTAAGAGTGATGTTTCACAATGTAATATTATATCAGATGTAAAATTTAGTATATAGGAAAATAGAGTTCTTTCATTTTAAAAGAGAATAAAAATATTTTTTCTTTAATATTTGCTTTACTAGACAATGAAATTCTGAAGAGTTGATTTTTGAGTTCTCGTAACACAAATCAGTTTGGGAGATAAAAAAATTTGAATAAAAATCACAAAAAACTAGCATTATTATGTGAGTAAAGATTAAGAATTGCATTGAACCTATTTTCTATATTTAAAATAAAAAACTTATATGACATTCAATATGTTTCGTTTAATCTGAAAAATACAAGATTTTTCATTATAATTAGCAATTTAAAAATTAATTTCAGCCCAGAAATAGGTTTAACAGATGACATAATTGTTATATATCATGTAATATAAAATTTCGATGAATGCAATGAGAACAGTTTTCATACATACAGACCGAAATTTTTATAAAAAATTCAATGTCAAATAAATGCAAAAAATGTCATTTTAAAATAGGAGTTATTGTTAATACTTTAACTTGTAAAAAAATGAAAATACAGAAGAAAACAGAAGAAATAAGCAAAGTGATAACAGTTTACTTCTGCGCTCAATGCAGCAGCATCCAAAAATTCGTATAACAATATTGTTATAATAAACCAATTCAATTAAGATACAATCAAACAACAAAATCATACTGCAATAAAAATTATATCACATTAAGATTAAACAAATAAATGGAAAAACAAATGAAAGAGAACTGAAGGCGAACGTTTTCAAAGGGCCACTCGCCATCGGAGTTATAAATGGATGAATTCTGTCAGGAACGACTTAATATCAAATAATGTTCCCTATGTGGCCTGAATTTATCCAATAATTGAAATAATGCCGGAGAAAACATTTTAAATAAGAAAAACCTCAGAATGTTTTCCCGCTTTAACAAATCCAAGAGAAATAAAAGAACGAAGCCAACGAAGCATATCGGAAACAAAGGATTTTAAGTCTAGAAGTTAGCCACCCAAGCTCCATCTATTGAGAGAAATTCGAATTAAATTAACAGATATTTAGAAGGTCTTCAGCCCTTTTTTATTTAAATTATTATTGTAATAGAAATTACTTGGGTAGCCGTTTACTTTTAAATTATTACTTAAATTATCAATAGCTGTGACAAAAGTTGAATGGTTATTGCAAATATTTTTATTCTATTAATTTGAGAATGAAAGGTGTTTTTTAATATTTTAATGTTGAGATTAGTTTAAAAATCACAAATTGTAATAGCCTTGAAATTGAATTAATTTCTTTAATCATAAATGCCTATAGATAAAAGAAATGAATTTAACTGGACAACTTTCGCTTTCACCGTGACTTTGATGAAAATTCATTAAAACTATTCTTTTTCCCTTTAATATCTTATTATCTGTGGTTTTGAAGGATTATCGACATTACTTCTTTGTTCCCATAACTAGTCCATCACATCCCTCCAAGCTTACACGTATTATGGGTTGGGAAGCTCTGTCTTAAATGAATGAAAATTTACTAATAGTGTTTTTTCGTGCATGTAAATTATTTAATTTTCCTCTTAGTTTTGAAATTGCTGAACTATTTTAAATCTGTCATTACATAGAATTTTATTGTGAAACTATTTCTTATTTCTTAGGTATTTTTAAAGCTGTGTTTTTTTATACATTCCTTAACTCAAAAATTCAATTGAAACATCTGATGAGGAGAATGGGTATCGTCATAGGAACAAACTCTCAGAAACTTGCAGCCATTTTAAACGATATTGATTTAACCCCTAACAGTTTTATTTTCTTCGTTATCCAATAATATGGATAATTTCTGCTTGGGAAAGGGGCTGTGGTTTTCATTCACCTAAGAAGGCATAGAATACTTGAGATGTTTTGGAAGTCTACGTAATTTGTCTGTCAAATTATCAACCGAATTAATGATTAAATTTTATTTTATAAGACTAAATATGTAATAATTCGATGTTCATACGACGAACGGGGACGACGGTTAAGGGGTTTATTAAGCGATCAAAGGAATTGCCTGGAATTTCATGAACATGGTGCTGGAGGGTGGTGCACATTGTTTTCATGCTGGTGAAGGATATCTGAATGGTTTTCTCTTTTCGGGACGCGGTTTGTTTATAGACTCTGCTGGAATTATTGCAACAGAACTCAAAAATGAAGGAAAACGCGAAATATGAATTTAATTAAATAAAAGCCCCAAATTTTTATTAATGTATATGATACAAAATTCTATCAGCTCAGAATTTTAGGAATGAATAAACCTAAAATATTGATATTTTTTATCCGAGGATTATCAAAAATTGTGAAATTTTTATTGTCCAATATTAAAACAACGAAAACTTTATCTTTTGATAGAGTTTTTCATTTTGAAACGAAAGTGGGAGTTGTCTTTTGAAAATGTGAATAGAAATTCTAGTTTCATTAAGTAGACGAACACTTAAAAAATTTTTAAGACATGATATCCTACAGAGGAAGTTAATTCCTTTAAATGGTGCATTTTATATAATTTTACGTCGAACTTATCCAGGATGAAGCTTGATATTTCGTTTTTTTCCCTCGTGACTGCGCATATTGTTTTCAAATCGAATTGAAAATTAAAATGAAATAATCGTAGTTTTCTTTACAAAAACTTCAATGAATATTAACCACGTTATGTTTTCATTGTTCTATTGGCTTGCCCAAGTTGTAAGGTCAAATATTGACTTAATACATTATATTTTAGCAGGAAGTAAGGAAACTCAGAGTCTTTCAAATAAGGTTTAGCGCCTCCTTTTAATGAAGGCAATTTCGGGGCACACCATCAAATTTTAAAGGAAATTCAAAATAGGAAGAACATGTGGAAAATAACGAAATGTATAAAAAATTCTGTATTAAAAAAAGAGGAATTCAATACAAATTTTGAATGAAATTAATGTTATAGGTAAATCCATATTGTACCATCAGTCAGCACCAAATAGTTCATTCAGTCTGGTGGTAGGAAACAAATCTCCTTGCTCTTGTCCAGTTGAAGATCATCATCCACATCATCGTCGTTGATTAGAGTGTCTCTGATGACGCATCCAAGTCCTGAGCAATTGCTGCAAATATTTGAGCAGTTAAGACCACTCCTTCCACGCTCACAGTTTTGGACGCATTCATTTTGCAGGTGCAAACGATGAGGAAGAGTAAGTCATCGGGAGCAGCAGCATGTGTTGTAATGGCACGAAAATGACCAGCAATTGTTTTCCAACACCTCTTCAATGGATCTTTCTGCTCATTGAGCCATTGCTGCACTTGGTTATAAGCTCTACAAAAGTGTTGTTTAGTAGTCGCTGAAGTGGGAAGTGGGGGGAAGTGCAGCCAACTTGAACATGGAATACGCAGGCTATTTTCCGATCGTCTACAAATAACATTGGTGTCGTAGAGTATCCGAATCCTCGGTGTTTTGAGATCCAAACATGGAAAGGAGAAAATGATTTCCAGCATCAGCCACCGCATTTGTGTCTGCGTTTGAATCATTGAATGTAAGAAGCTTCCTGTTTACCTGAACTTTGTTAAGAGGCTCTATTTTACCCTTTTTGTAAATTGCTGAAACGATGCCACATCCTCTAAAGGTATACAGCCAAGAAAACATCTTTCATTTCCCCGACACCTCGCTGAATGTCGCGAATGTAGTGCACTTTTCCTGTTTATTACCTTTCTTCGGTAGGACCATTTTCAATTGGCTGTTGGCTGGAGCATGAAAAATCAGCAAGACATTGTCATTGTCAAGAAGCAAGTCATTGTCGTCTCCAATCACAGTAGCTCCAAGAGTCCTTTCTCTTCTTCAACAATCGCTGTGCGAACTATCATCGTGTCTGTATCACCCTGTACTTGATGTTCTTTGCGACCATCTCTTTGCAAGTGCACTGTGAGGAGAGAAATGAGTTCCATTTCGTTGTTACCATGAGCTAAAAATTCAGTTTGCCCAAGAGTGATATTAATTTCATCTTCTACTTTCACTACAATATGAGTGGTAGTTCGTGATCTGTGCAAGTGTTCTTCATCTTTTGTGCTGTGTTCTTACTCATATCCATCAAAAAGAACAGTAGCTTGTCCATAGTGAGTAATGACATAGTTGGTGTTATTTCTCACAAATCAGTTTGACGGTAGTTAGGCGTTGCCATACTACACGACGGAGGAGGGGCCCTCTATCAATGACATATGACACTCCCCTGGATCTGAGATGTCAGATGGTTGATTTGCTCCATGCACCTAAACTGTTATAATTGAAGTCTTGCTTCCCTTCCTTATCAAAGCAGATTCGTCGAAAAGGGATGGAGGATAAGCCCATAATTAAAATTTGAAGTTTTTTGCCAGCTGCTCATCACAACTTACTGTGCACACCATCCGGTGTGAAAAGGTGTTAGGGTTTACATATACAGTATCGTTGGGAATTGTAACTGATTTGAGCTGTCACTGGTGGCTGGAGACTCCCCAGCTGAATTTCTCTTTAAGCGTGTGTTACTTAATGTTTTCTTCACCATCTCTTTCAACGCTACTATTTCAATTTCAAATGCTTCATCACAATTAACCTTTCCTTATGAAAAATCAGAAAATTATTTGTTGAATTAACAGGCATTTTATAATTAGTTATCAAAGAATTTTAAACAACTCCATACAGTTAACGGAGATCGCAAGTCAATAGTTTAAATCTTATATTAACAACACTGGCAAGATATAGATTTTCTTTTAAAAAATTTAGAATTGCCATTTAAAAGTTTTAAGAAATAACAGAACTAAAATATGTAACTAACTATCATCGTACGAATTCCGAGAGAAATCTGCGTGGTAAGGTAGTTAGAGCACTAACTTAAAGTTAGGTCATCAAGCAGGACAAGATTTCAAATCGGGTCGATTATTTTTCCTCTTCGTAGCAACGTGGCCAACCAAACCAGAATTTGTAATACAGATAATTTCTTTCAAAAGTTATGGCTTTGAAATTCAATATTTTCTTTAATTTTACTCCTTTTTCCAAACTTAGTTTATTAAAATAAACTAACTTATGATAATTTTCAGACAAATTTAAAATAACTCCTGCTCTAACTTCTTTTCTGATACTTAGAATTATTCTAAATGAAAAAGAATAAAAGCAATTTTTAAAACACACTTTTATTATCACCCTAAATAGTAGAGTTTTTTTTATTTCAATTAATTTTCACTTTTTTCTCTTTAACTTATAATTCATTTTTAGAAACAAAATTAAATATATATTAAAGACTAAAATGTAGAAAGAAATTGTCTCAAATTCACTAGAAGTTTGAGCCACTTGTATTCAATAAGAGTAATTAAATTAAGACATCAACTGTTAATTAAGTTCTAAAATATTAAAATAATGTACTGTCTTCTAAAACTAACAGGTATTCAAAATACCAGGTTGTAAAATAACTATAAGTAATGTTTTATCCATTGTTGCAGTATTTAAAAAAATCGTGTGATCCATAGGTACAGTACCTGCAAAATACGCTATCCTATTAAAAATCTGTTTTCTTTCCAAAAAATTAGCTAGATTTACAACCAGCATACTGGGGACAGTTAACTTTCAATGGGGTTTCGCTATCTATTAATTGATGATTTCTAAAGACTATAAGTAAGTTCAGATGTCTTACAAAGCCAAGGCCTATGATCGGTCAATTCACGTTGGCGGAAGGAAAAATCCGATTAGAAAGTCTTCGTAGTTTCAAATCCAAGCACAATAATTTTTGGCCGTATGTTTTCATCTCTGGTTTATTTGCTGCAAAAAATTCAAATTTCTTTTTTTCTTGAATGGTTGATGGTATAACTGAATTTTCGGCTCCTGAATCAATCAAAAATAGTGCAGCTGTATGCCTGTGGCATAGGCGACTCAGCTCTGCCTCTTTATCTCCGCCGCATTTGAAAGTCTGGGAGACAGTTTTCCTACCCATGTTGAAGTACTAGACTCGTATTACGCAGCTATAAACATTTAAAAGTTTTCTTGCAAAATTTTTCATGATAGGAAGAAACACTATTGTAATTAGAACGATGATACTTAAATCTGTGTCTGGAGCGAGATAGAATTTTTTGACGAAATTGACATCTTAATTTGGAAATTTCTAGTGAAAGTTCAAAAAGCTGTTTTAGTAATTTTTGTAAAGAAAATAGTTTGATGGTCGATAGGGAATGGGGTAAAATCCAACTCTCATTTTTTTTTTCTTTCATGGCAGAAATTTTCATTAAATCATCGTAACTGACAGTTAAAATACTTTTCATATAAACCAATTTGTTAACAATGCCCCTTCTAGGGTCTTGTTTTCATTTCATTATCACCTAAGCAGTACAATCTTTCAGCTTTGATTGTTGCATATAAATGTTGAACTAACTGCTACAAATGTTACTAATATAAAAAATCATTTTTCTAATTAAAAAGATAATTAAATCTTATTAAAAGATTTAGATTAGCCAGTTCGAAATAAAAAATTCATAGAGTTTCCTTTCATATTTCAGTCATGTTATCATTTTAAAGTAATTAACAGAGTTTCAGCTTCTGATGGGTTAAAGTCCAAACGCTGTAACCATAGGGTTACAAATTTTCACTCACACGTATTCAGCAAGATTTTAAATTATAAGAAACATATATGGTTTTTTTAATTCCCGAGTTTTAAATCCGTTAGTAGTTTCTGCATAATTTCAGTTTCACTATTAAAGGAAACGGGAATGAACCTATTCTTGATTGTTAAATATTTCTCGTTTTCTGGCGGATTCAACATATCCTGAGCAAGAATAGCAATTTTTTCTCCTTCTATTATACTTATTAAAAACTAGCCGCCTTCGGCGACCAGCTTGTTTGCCGGGAATATGATTTCAATTGAATCTTGCATCATTTTATAGTCATGGTTCCCTTAACAATGTAAGCAGATTGTAGTAGATACTAGCTGTATGGCCCGGCGTTGCACGGGCTAAATCGAATAATAGCTGAGGTCACGTGACACATGCCTAATGTGTGTTATAATATTGTTGAAGTGTGTTGTATTAGTGTTTTCACCTCCTGCTTCAGCTGGGTGTAGATGAGAGGTCCTGTGATAAATTTGGCCATGAATTCTGAAGCAATATGCTCCTCTCCCTGTAGACGGTACAATCTGTGCACCCATTGAAGCACTGGTACGACCTTATGTTGTTTTTGAAATGCACTGATAATTCATCGGAGCCATCCATCAATCCTTTCATTTCCACTGGATAAACTGAAGCCTGCTCAATTATATTTCCATTATGACAACAATGAGTAAATTCCTCTGGTATTCTTTTCATCCCGGAAATACAACCCTCCGCATTTCAGACAGAGATTGTCCATTTCTCCACAGTTGTGTTCTTGAACAATAGGGTAAAGAACAGTTCTAGCTGCATAAAAAGTTTGTATCTGATGGTGATTTTGTCCTTCAATAACATTTATACGGCGTTCTCTTGCATGTTGTAGCATGGCTGACAATCGGCTATTTCTTTGTTCGTCCGTTTCTTCGTCTCTTCTCTGCTGGCCACCCTTGTCTCATTACTGCCAATCGTCTATTTCTTTGTTCTTCTGTTTCCTCGGCTCTTTTCTCCTGCCCACGTTGTGCCATGTCTGACAATCGGCTATTTCTTTGTTCTTCTGTTTCTTCTGCTCTTCTGTCCTGGCCACGTTGTGCCATGTCTGACAATCGGCTATTTCTTTGTTCTTCTGTTTCTTCCGCTCTTCTGTCCTGGACACGTTGTGCCATAGTTGACAATCGGCGGTTTCTTTCTTCTTCAGTTTCAACAACTCTCCTTTCACGTTTTCTAATTGCCTCCCGTCTACTGGCAACATCCCCTGTAATTCCTCTTTTTCTTTTAGGTATCGGAAAAAGCGAGAATTGAACAAAGCAAAAATAGTAACTTCCAAATATCAGCTTAAAATAGAAGCTTCTACAAATATTTAAACTTGATCAAATCAATGAATAATGATTAAAATCACTAACATAACTAATCTACATCTTTCGGCACATAACTTTACAGAAACCAAACACCCCTTTTAATTTCGTTAAAATGATTTTGTTGGACGTTGTATCACGGGATAAAAAAAGGAATTTATACACTTTCAACAATACATTTTTTTTTATTTCTGTCAGCGTCATTTTTTTATTGTTGTTGTAACAATGTTCTTTAAAGTAAACGATTTCAACAATAAAAAATATTTTGAATTGCGCTGTAACAAGGAAAAGTATTGTTATAAAGTATTCGAAACAATGAAAAGCATTGTTGTCAGTTAGTTTTTAATTAATATCTTTTTCACTAATTAAAATTTCGAAATTTAAATGGCCGAAATGGCTTCCCTGGATTATTCCCCATCTTTTGGTACCTTCCGCGCGCTTCTCCGTTCGGCGGTTCGTGAGAAGATAGAGGGACATACATACATACATACGTTTGTTTACCTTCGAATTTTAATAGAGTAGATTTAACCCATGTTTTTTTGGTGGCCTTGCACCTGTTCTTTTCATAGTCTACATAAATGTACCTAAAGGAGTCAAATAACTGACATGCCATGTAACATCTAAATGCAAGTTGTCAGCGCCATCTTCACTTTCCTATTCCTCTTCCAAAATATGCATTTGATTTCAACATTAAAATGGTGCAGCACATTTTATGGCCAGCCGCATGTTTACTGAATTAAAACTTGCTATAAAAAGAATAAAAGCATAGCAACCATAGTCATTTAGCTTACTGGATATATATCTTCATACACCTAAAATCTCAGAGAGCTTGGTTAACAGATTCTACAAAAAATAATTGATGAAATAAAATATGAAAGCAAAATGTATTAGGATATTACCTTAGTTTTCAACAATAAAAGAGAAACACGCAATTAAATATTTATTTAAACAATGCAAACGGTTTGAAATGCATTGCAACAATGAAAAGTATTGTAGTAAATTATGCCAAAAAGTATTTTTAAAAGGTTATTAAAATTAGAGGAAACATTGTACGGCAACTTAATTGATATCATTGAAAAGGTAATGTTTTGTACTTTCAGATGGCGTAAAAAAGAGTTTTGTGCTGTAATATTTTCGGAAGTTATTAAGGAAAAACGCCAAAATTTCGCTTGATTTGTAATTAATTAGAATTCTAATTAAAATTTCAAGAAAACGGCTCCGAGGTGCACATCTACAGCATCCAAAGTATATCTGTGCCAAATTTGGTAGCTCTATGCTCTACGGTCTGTTCTGTACACCGCCAACACACACAGACACAGACTTTTCTCTTTTATTATTAGTAGAGATAGAGATAGAATTGCGTCTGATCGTTCGTTATTTGACTGTTGCGAAATTGCGCCTCAATCTGTAGAAACCGCATTCATGGCTCCGGCTTCCAAAAAGATGAGATTTTAAATTTCTGTGCGGATGCTGTGTTCTTACTTCTTTCGTCAGCTTCTTCTTCGGAATTTTAATCAGCCCCAGTTTTCCACATCATTATCACCTACGTTACGTCACCAGTTTAAATTATTGCTGTAGAAGGAAGCGAAGTTTCACAAATTTGGATATCTGACTTCTTTTCTTTTATTAAAAACTAGCTGTTACCCGCGACTTCGTGCGCGAAGAATTTGAATTATTCTTTTTTTTAATTCACGAATGTAAATGTTTTGTTGCATTTTGAAAGGGGAAAGTAAAAGTTCTGACGGAGATAATACTTATTTGGACGGCTGACAGGAGTGAACTGTACATGTATGCGGATATAGTTATGAAAATTGTTTATCTATTCTAATATACTTTTGTATACCACATTATTTGCACGGATGTAGAAGTTGTGTGGGCTGGACACACGTGAACACGCCATGTATAGCCCATGCGAAAAATATGGTTTTTCCAAATGTAAATCTGCCACTTTCAGTATCTGGCCCTGAGCCTGGCAAATGACATTTTTAAAGGGATTTGTTGCCTTCTAAACTGAGATTATAAATCGTTCGGCATTATCGGAAGGCGTGGAATTAAAATACTCTCTCTTCTCCCTATATCAGTCATAACAGTAGTTTTCATGACGTTTGGACATTGGTGTGTAATTTGCGACCGTGTGCCATTGCGCAGTCTCGGTACATCGAGGTTGTGTATTAGTAGTACTGGCACACCGGCATTCAATCTCGGCTTGTCGGAAGGTGCCCTGACAATTCTAAGATGTTGAAGAGCTCTACAGTATATGAGTTCCTTGTTAACGCCCATTACCGTATCTACAGATGGATATTCTGTAATACCTCACTGTGAAAGTTAAACAAAACATCGAGAGAATAATTCACTAACGTCATTGGATCACTGTGTATCTGCATTAAAAGCTGCAAATACTACGACAACAGGAAATCGCAAGTGTAAAGTCTCCTTTCTTATTAATGGTCAAAGAAAGCAATATTTTCTGATATTAACTTTAACACTGGCAAATCCCGCGCGCGAAACAGTAATTTGGCTTGAATTTATTTCTATAAGAATAAAAAGACTTGTTAGAAATTACGTTACAAAAATATTTTTAAACCTTAATAACAATCAGAGGAAACATTTCATCGCAATGCTTAAAATGGCATAAAAATAATTGTTGTCTAATAAAGATTTCAGAAGTTATTGGCAAAAAACGTCTTAGCAATAGGCTTAATAGCGGCTAATGTTCGTTATTTAATTAAATATCTTAAGAACTAATTAACTCTGAAAGATGAAAATAGCACCTTGTGTGTAAATTTCATGTCGCTAACGTTCACCGTTTAGGAGGAGTTCTTGTGACCGACCAATCGACCGACAGACAGACAGATACATGTAATTTCTGCCTTGTTTTATAGATATTTATAAACGTAAGCAAAATTTTCAGAAATAAAGATAAATTAGTTGAAAGTCTAACCGTTTCCTAGCAGCGAAGTAGGTATAAATTTGCGTTATTTCAAAATCGTCTGCACGCAAAAAATTATTAAACTTTAAAAAATGAATAAAAATTGAAGGAAAAAATGTCACAGAAATAAAATTAATATCATTGAAAATGTCAAATTTTTAACCTTAAGATGGTATAAAAATAATTTCTATCGGACTATTTGTTCCGAAGTTACAGCGGAAAAAAGGATTACGTGATAGTTGATTTTAAAAATCATTTATTGCACATGTTTTCGCATTCCTGAAGGATCACGTGGCAGTTGACTGAAAAATAAAATAATCTTCATCAAGAATCGCTGAGTCAATGGGCTTTGTTAATTATTTAATTGTTGTCTGTATTCAAAAATAATTAATTTAACGTGATTTCACCTAGCCTATGTCCGTTCTTGGGTTTCAAGCTACAACTCTGCCAATTTTCATCCAAATCGGTTTTGTAGTTTGGTCGTGAAAGCTTAACAAACAGACAGACAGACAGACACACTTTCGCATTTATTATATTATTAAGGATTTATTGAGACAATGGCAATAAAAATATAAAATACAGAATAATAAAATTAAGATGTAACTCAGCAAATTAATTGCGCGTTGCTTAGCGCCGTTAACTCTTTATCGAATACTTTCGAATTACAAAATGAAGCGAAAATTCTCTTAATACTAATTTAAATATATTACATAATTTACCCCTATATTTATTATGGAATTTTTTATAAAAAAATTATAGACGACTAACAATGGGAAGAAAGTTTGTCACATACTTCTAAAAATTCCTGTTTTAAATCTAAAGATTTATTTGTGGCATAAATATTAGAAAAATAAATGTAATGGCTGGTTTATATCATAATAGAGGTATTAGTAAATTTTGCAGCGCCACAGGTTGGCAGCTCAGTGCTAAAACGCTCCATTTCTCTTGATAACATTTTTTTATTACAAAAATTGTGCCTTAGTCAAGGTTCCAACTTAATATTCAGCTTTTTCGAGATTAGAGCTTGCAGCTTTTAAAACTTTTACGAACGATACGGAAATTGCACGTTACCGGCAACGAAAATTGTCGACGTTTGAGTTATAAATAAAAGCATTTTTTCCAAGCTCATATTATATCTGAAGTAACATTAAGTATATAAAAAATTGGCTGTTTTTGTAAAAAAATAGTAAAAACTATCGGTTTCTTACACATTGGTTTCTTTCACAGCAAATCCTAATTATGTTCTAATGTGATGATCTTCGTGTTCTTTAACACAAATCAGTATGCTCAGAAGAAACATTTCTGGATAAAATCCTCCTAAAATTTGCATAATGTGTGAATAAAGATTTAACAGTAACAGCGACACTGTTGGCTCAAGATATTCTACGATATCTTCACGATGTTGCTGCGATATTCCGAATGCCGCACATCATCGTATGAATATTGTAGGCCCTCTTGTGCTATTAGGGGAACATTAGGGTGTCTCAAAAAATCCATTTTTTCGAACCAGTTAGCTCCCCAGGTCTTTTTCCCATTCCTTTTGGTCCTAATAGAGAGTATATGATGTTTCAGTCTTCTAAGTTAGTAGTAGGGTTTGCCTGTAACGCCCTGAAATTTGAAAAAAGCTATTAAATCTAGTTTATATTTGTTCCTTTGGAAAGGCTTACTTAGAATATAAACATAAATAATTATTAACTGTACCCTTAGCAAATTATGACTTGAGGAAAAATAGAAAAAATTATGAAAATTTTCATTAATTCTGCGTTGTTGCCTTTTGGAACACCATACGACAGGTACTGCATATTCAGAATAACAAAAATGTACTAAAATTTTAAAGAAGGATATAAAAATTAATTCAGTGATAAGTTAAAATCTATAATTTTATTTGACAATTTTACACAATTAAACAAAGAAAAAGATTAAATACTAACAATAGTTAATCGTCCAAATAACTGTCAAATAATCTCATGTAATCACTTTAACTGCTTTAAATTTTATTTAAAACTGACTTCTTAAAACAAGGAGTTTTTTCCCTACTTTCTTCAACAGACTGAAGTAGATTATGAGTCTATTCTTCATTTTTCTTTGTCGATTCACCGACATCTTCAATTAATTTTACTTCACATTCGGCTGTGTCATTTACTACTTGTAAATTCTTCATAAAATTCTTCATTTCTTTGAACCTGAAATCTTCTTCCGAGGCTTCAAAATCGTTTTTCTACCGGGCTCCATTTTGGTTCAGCAAATGAAAAATTAATCGTGACTTCGATGCAATTTTGTGATATGATTTTAAAAAGGGACAACAGTGGGAATTTATTTTTCATTAGATTTGCACTTCATTAAGGATACTGAAATTTTCTTCTTTTCAGAGTTTGACACTTTCTTACAAAATAAAGAAAATGCTACTACTTCTCCTGTTAAATGCCACACATGTCTACTAAAATTTCAAAGGGCAGCTCGGGCAACTCCAGGGTCGTATTTTTCGCCCAAATTGAGGGTCTACGAAAGCATCAAGTCATTTGCAGGATCATCTGCAGCTTTTAAGGCATTTGTGGATTTAAAGCATGCACAATCACAGCATATCACCCACAATGTAATGGGAAAATTGAAAGGATCCATCGGACCTTAAAGGCGGCGATCAGAGCACACAATTCTGTTAAATGGACTCAAACCTTATGAACAGTTTTGTTGGGACTACGATCGGCTTTGCGTGGTGATACAAATTACACCATTGCACAAATGATTTATGGACAACCTATCAGGTTACCAGGAGAATTTTTTGAGGAACCAAAAAGTATCTTGTATATCGATACGTTTGCTAAAGAACTACAAAGTCAAATGGAACTGTTAAAACCACGAGATACTCGCCGACATCCTTCTCAAAAGAGTTTTGTCCATACGGACTTGCATACTTGTGCACATGTGTTCATACGCATTGATAGAGTTAGAAAACCATTAGAACCTCCTTATGTTGCACCTTTTCCAGTTGTAAAAAGACACGACAAGTATTTTACCGTAGAAATCAAAGGCAAGGATATCAATATATCTGTAGACAGATTAAAACCAGCATATTTGCTGACTGAGGTAGACGCGCCTTATCACTAGACATTAGATACTGCATCAACATTGCCCAACGAAAATCTGACTGCTCATCAAGAAACTGAAAAACAACAATCAGATTTGCTGGACAAAGATGTTCAGAAAGAAACTACACGCTCTGGTAGACGTGTGAGATTCCCAGCGCGTTACAAAGATTAATTACATACTATTCATTGTTATATCATATTAATTTTATGTATTTTTTTATATTTGTATATGCATATATTTTCTTTCCTTTCACATTTGTATACAATTGCATGTAAATTGAAAAATTTGTTATTTTTGAAAATTGTAACTGTATCGTAACTATGTTGTTACTGGGGAAGGAGTGTTGTAGCTGCTCTCTCTTTACGTATGATATTATCTTTGTTGTCGCGAAGTTTAGTCTATAAAACTGGTAACAAAAAGAGTTGTTGTGATAGAAACGAGACGGATGAATAAAAGTTCGATGTTTGTGATTCTAAACGCCTTCTTTCTTTTGAATTTAAATATGCCTAAATCGTTCCTGAAATATAATTTAATTTATTAATTTATCCCATGTATTAACTATGCAAACCTTATCAAAAATCAAAGGTCAGAACAAACATATTTGATACAGTTTTTAGGTCTTATCATTACAGTATTCCAATCGTTTACTAAAAGCATACACCTTTTCGGAGTAAAGTAATTGACAGCCACCTGTATTTGTGAAATACTCCAGGCTTTTGTCAACAAACTCTCCTAATATTATTCAGGATAATTTCGGCACACATTCCCTGTAGTCATCTCGATGAAGCAGATTCTTAGATTCATTAAGAACAATTTTGAGGAAGGAGACAGTCTCTTCTTTCAACTTATCAGTTTATGGCTCTTGATTTTAACCTTTTAGAATTGTTCCTTGCAGTTTTTATGTGTGGGCCATTTTTCTTGAAACTTTTCTAAAAATTATTAGAAGAAGAAACGGGCCAACTAGTTCATTGTACAATAAAGTTGTAATGGGGTTGACTTGTCTTCTGACTTAACTGCAACTGCTGTTATAGAGCGGCAAAATGAAGAAAAACATGTAAATATGAGTAACTATATAAAAGTAAAATATCTTTTTAATGTTTGGAGACAAAATTTTCTTAGCTAGTAATTTTAAGAATGAATAGAAGACCTGGATATCTAAGATTCTATCGACATAACAAGGTTATATCTAGGAATTATTTGAAATTTTAAAATGTTTCCTATCTGTTATTATGCTATCCAAAAATTGCATCTTTTGATGTAGTTTTGAAATTTCGCGGCGAAAATGGCTATTGCATTTTGGAAATGTTGAAGTTAGTTCTAATTTCAATGTGTAGATGACCCGGTAGGAAGGTTTTAAGACACGACTTCCTTCAGACTTCGAGTAGTACATTTTATTTGATTCTATGATGAATTGTTTCTGGGAAAAATCTCGGAATTCCTTTTTTCCTCCGCTGTTGAGCATATGATTTTGAAATCAAATTGAAAATAAAAATAAAATTATCATAGCTTCCTGCATAATGTTTACAATGAAATTAAGCAATATATTACATTTTTTATTCGTTTTAATGGTTTATCTTACTTGAAAGCTCAAATGCTGGCTTCATATTATATTTTAGCAGGGGTTGCGGATAAGCACCGTATTTCAAATAAAGTTAATATACCGTTCCTTTTATTTGAGGGCTATTTTGGGACAGACTATCTAGGTTTGAACTATGGTAAAAGGACAAGGACGACACTTGTACCGACACGCACCTGTCCAAAAAACAACGGGACAAAGCATGATTCATATCGAATTAACTTGTGTCAATCACTTGAAGAATATGTGGTGGAATCAGGTGGCATATGCTCACTCTACCTCAATGTCCCATTTTTTATATGAAAGATATCTGCTGATTGAAACTTTATTGTCCGCCTCAATCTTTGTTTTCTAAATGCTAAGAAACTCATTGAAATTATGTTCTCGGTATCTTTGCATCTATATACAGGGTTGGCACAAATTAGTTGGGAAAAATTCAAAAGAGGCTGGAACTTCTTTTCTGAGATATAACAGGATGATTAAATTTTCGGAGTGATTTTCCTGTCTTTAAATTATTTAAAAAAATTACTCTTAATTATAGCAACGATAACATGCTCACAAAAATATTTTGAGTGCCGTCGAAACGCCCGTTAGGATAGATCCAATAAATGAAAAAAGAAATGTATTGATTTAAAATATTCTTCAATAATTCTTATTAAAAATAATAACAGTTACAGAAAAACTTTATTGATATAAAATTCGTATGACTGTTAATGTACTACTTTGAATTTCAAAACGTTTTAATAAATGGATTTCGTGTAATAATTTACTCTGAATATGTAAAGAAAAACATTAATGCTTCGATTAAAATTTTAATAAGAACTTTAATAAAATTTTGAGCGCCTTTTCTTAGTGAGTACCTACTACACAATATGTAACTGCTTGCTAAATTTGGACGCTTTGCGTAAAACGGTTCGTACTCTCGATCTTTTTAAACGATACTTTTGCACCAGGCATTTAGCATCACGGATTTCATTCATAATATGACATTTTATAAGTATAATCATATTAAAAAAAGATGAAAGCATTGTTATATATTACTCGCTTAAGAAAACAGACAGCTGCTTTTATAATAGCTTGTGTTTCGTGGAGATATTGGCTGTCGTCTTTTATGAAAACTTTTATAGGAGACGTTGGAACTTATTTGCGCTGAGTTTTCATCTTTCCAATTGTTTGGCTCTGCAATAGATCATCAGATTTGTAGGCTCAGGCATATAATAGTGTGTTAACCAATATTATTTTTTTATCAGCGTAGCTAGTTCATATCAATTTCTGTGCCAATTTAGAAATGCTAATGAGAATAATAAGTTTTTATTCTGATTTTAGAGATCAGGACGAAATTTTGCGACATTTTTGAGATTACATTTTTGGTAGTTTAAAATAAGGTTTAAAATAAAATTGGTATTTTCCCGTTTTGAAGTTGTTCGTAGTTATTTGGGATCTAAATCATTTTGAAAAATATTACCAACACAAAACTTTATAAACAAATATTTGAAAATACAAATAGAAGGAATTCTATAAGAAAACTAAGAAAAATCTTTGTTAATTTATCAGATGTTTTCTGGATAAATAATACATTTGTTTATGAGAACTTATATCTGCCAAATTCAGAACCTTTTCAGAAGTTATTCCTTAGTTTAATTTTTGTTTGCGTTTGTATCAAAAATATAGTTTGGCTGATTCTTAATTAAATAACTCGGTAGTTTGAAAGAATTTCTATCTGAAAATTTTTAATTAGTATTTTGTGTAATATCTTCTTTAACGTATCTTTAACAAGACAAATCTACAGAATAGAACATTTAAATTATTTTTGGTTGATTAACACCCGTTTTATTGCGTGATGCAACAGTGGTGGTACTTAATCAAATATATTTAATCCTAGTTTTAATCATTAGTAAAATTACCACTTTTCTAATTTCACACATTCTTATAAAAATTAACTGTTTTAAATGAAATCGCTTCTTTGAAATTATTTTTATAACTTGTTGCTTTTGAATTTATATATATAAAAGCGGCATAAGTATAGAAGAACAGATGGTATTCAATAGCAAAATAGGTTTAATCGGATGGTGTCATTGATCTTAGCGCCACTATTCGGGAAGAGTGGCAGCTCATTTTTCGTGATTATTTTTTAATATTTCGATAGGCTTATCTTAGTTAAAGATCCATCAGATTATTCATGGTTTCTAGATATCAGAATTTGCAAGATTAAAACATATTTTAATACATTTACGAACTAAGATTTACGGGAAATGTGATGTTCCCTGTTAGAAAAGCGTCGAAACTTCAGTTGTGAATAAAGGGTATTTTTCCGAAGTTAATTTTATATTTGATATAAAACTTACATGGAAAATATTGAGCTGTTTTCATTATAAAACAACGTAAAAATATCTTAAAGTACTTGTTTCTTAATTGCAAATCGAATATATACTGTTATGGGAAGATCTTCAAGCTCCTAAGTTCAAATCATTACGATCAGAAAAAAAATACTCAATTAAATCCACCCTAAATTGGCATAGTATGTAAATAAAGAATCAATAGTTGCAGTGAATTTACATTCAATATACAGTGAAATTTCTAAATCCAGTAATACAAATTTAAATACAAATAATCGGCGGGATCCGAAATTGAATGTAACTGAGGTAGTTATTTCCATATGAATTAATGTAAATCTAAAGAATGCATTCTAGACACTCCAAAATACATACAAAAACACATTTTGTAGAGAATAAATGTAGTACATAAGAGAATAGAAATTAGTAAACATTGTAAGTGGAAACTTAAATACGTGTGTTTAAATCTTCGGATATGAATGGGGCATTCTGAACAGTGAATTTAAATCTCCATTGACAGTTAAAAGAAAATAGTTAAGCAGAAAACCCCAAAACAATTTTAAAGTTAATGAGATATTTTTCAATATCAATAGTGATTAAGCGAACTCTTATTTAAATATGGATATTTTTTGGCTATCTTGGTGCCGCCATGTTTAATTAAATATAAAATTAAAGTAATATGTGAAAATAACTATTAAAATCAACTATTTGATTAATTAAAATGAACTATTTAATTAATTAAAATTATCTATTTAATTAATTAAAATTAAATATTTAATTAATTGTGAAGAAATCTTGACTAAAACCTTTTTATGGCTCATAGTATAAGCCAGCAATCTTAATCTTGTAATGATCTAATAATTATCTTAATTTAAATAAAAGTTATTGTGTCTGTATGTATGATCCACATCTCCTCCTAAACCACTGGACTGATTTCAACCAGACTTCGCACACTTTTTATTTAAACAAGAGAAAGTTCACCTTAACTTTTCAAAGGCCAAAAGTTAGATAAAACTCCAGTTAATTAAAAATTAAGAAAGGCGTTTTTCCGCTATGCCTTTGGAAAATATTATCTCGCGAATCTATTCTTAAACCATATTAAACTTTTAAAAGTTAGCTTTTCAGTGAAAAAGTTTCATTTCCATGCAATTTGTTTCTCTCATTTAAATATTTTTCAAAATTAATTTTATACAGAATTCATAACAATATTCTTTATTGTTGAAGAACAATAATAATACGAAGAACTGTTGCCAGAATACATTAACAGAATTCTGGACGAATGCGAAAAGAAAATTTTAAAAGCAGACGATTAACAATTATATCAGGACCAACATTTGATTTGATTTATTTTCATGGTTTAAGGTATCCGACTGGTTTAAAATCGTCATTTTTGATAAAATTATCAAAAACAAATTTATGACTTAATTTCGTAGCCTGTTTAATAAGCTTTCTAAAACTGCCTCACTTTTTACTCTACGTGAATTACAAATGGAGTTATAGCTGTTTTATTGCCGAACTGTAAGCAATATTTTACGTTACATGAAAACTTTAAATGCGTTTTCAGAGAAATGATATTTTTGAGGAAAACTGTCGACCGTAACAATGATTTCTCAAAACGTTATTCAAGTATTGATACTAAATTTTCTTAGATTGTTTTCTGTAATATGCTTAATGTTTTCCTCTAAAAACTAAGGTCAATTTTAAAATCAAGTAATATTTTTACGTGTTTAAATATAAACGAAACGCATTTTTTATGAAAAATTACCAATTTAGCAACTATGTTCAGCTATATCTCAAAACTATTTTGAAGTATAAGAAAGATTTTAGAGCATAACACAGATAACTGTCATAAAAATGTACTCCTACAAGGGTTTATGTATATTTAGAATATGATTTTGTCTATGGCCGTTAGCGTAAGGCAAATATTTTAGTCTTTTTTCTTCAAATTTCTCAGTTTTTTAAAAAAATATTATTTTATAAGCTTAATTTTACGATATTTTCATAGTTTTAAAACATATGCAGTTGAAAAATAACATTCAAAAATATATATAAGTTATTTTTCAAAAAAATGTCTCCGAACACAGTCGGATACCTTAAATTAATGAATAATTAGCTATTTAATTTAATTGTTTTAAAATATTTATTAAAACCTTCTTTTACTTTAGTTATTATTAACAAAATTTGAAGTACCTGTATAATAATAATTGATGGAGAAATTCAGCTATCGGTTGTTTTTAAAAATTGTCTGGTTCAATTGATATTATCATTTTAATTAAAAACGTTTCAGATCAGAAAAGGAATTTGTGTTTTCTAATTTTTATACAATAGTAGTTTTTACATTAAAAACATTAAACATGAAAGCATTTTAATCCGGAGCAAAGCCGGACATATCAACTTGTTTACAGTATGAAAAGGGGAAATGAAAGCAGCTGATGGGAGCTTTACAACAATGTGTCTCATGCATTGGTTAAAGTTCATTCTAAGTAGGAGGGAGGGGGAAATCACTTTTTAGCTGATAACTTCTAAGTAATTGTATCTATCGTAAAAGATTAAATACAAAGATTGTTCGTCATGATAAGGCGATAATTCGCCTAATTTGAATTTTCTTTGAATTTTGAATTGCAAAGGAATTGTGGGAAAATGATAATTTCCACCCCTACCATATCCACCGCCTTTGAGGTGGATAGCCAATCTACGAACTTGGCCGAGATTTTCACTCTCCTTACAACATATCCCTCGCTGTTAAAAATCTAATAAAAATCACTCTAGTTATCGTGTTCACAAGAAAACGTGGGCAAAAGCGTTATAAGTATACAAATAATAATAAAGAAAATAAAATTTCGCACTCTAGTTTCATAAAGAATAGAGCTGCAAGAATGAAAGTGTATGGAAGAGATTGCAAATGACGAGAGCTTTCCAACAAGGGGTAACATGCATAAGGGACTGTCCATAAATGGTGTCACACTTTTTTCAATATTTTTGACCTCCCTCCCCCTCTGTCACAAAGTTGTCACACTTCACCATACTCCCTCCCTCTCCCTTGTGACATGTCACGCTATATTACATAAACATATACTTGCAGTTCAGAAACAAAGCACTAGGTTATAGATCAAATTTCAAATTTCATTTTTAAACTTTAACTATGTATTTTAATGACATTTGATTGAATTTTAAAAAAAAGAACGCCTCAATAAGGCCAACCTGTTTGTGCCACTACCAGTTCTATCATTCATCCAGGTGGGGCGACGTATCTTTTGTTAGAAATCTCAAGGGTGTGACAGGGGGAGGTTTTCTTCTAATGGTGAAGAATTCCTGCTGCTAAAATATTCTCAGAACATACCCCGAATGCCTTTTTCGAAAAGAAAGGAATATAAGTGAAAAAATCACATGAAAGTTGTTTTAGCCCCGATTGAAAAAATAACCTCAAATTCTGGTAATTTCAAGATTTAATCTGCTGATTTTAAATGTTTTTATTTTAACTAAAATGTGTGATGTCACACTTCTTGCTACCCCCTCTCCCTCTTGTCACAATTTCACGAACCCCCTCCCCCTTCCAAGCGCGACATTATGGACGGCTCCTAAATTGAAATGCACATTAAGATAGGGGTACGAGGGGAACTGAGGGAAAATGACTTTTCAGCTAATAACTTCGAAGCAATTGTAGCTATCGAAAAACTTTAAAAATAAAAATTGTTCATTATGGTAAAGCGTTAATTTTCCTAATTTGAATTTTCTTTCTATTTTTAATAGTAAAGGAATTATGGAAAAATCAATTTTTCCACCTCCGACCCTTTCCATCCCCTTTGAGCTGCGTGGCCAATCTACGAACTCGACCGAGATTTTAACTATTCTTAAAACATATCCCACGCCGGTTGAATAAAAATTACTCCAGTTATCGTGTTCACAATATAACATGGGAAAAAGCATTATATATATATAAACATTTTAACGAAGGGTTGTTTTAGGTTCTAGGTGTCGTGATCGGTGAAGATATGCAGAAATCTTAAGAAAGACTTTTCATAAGAACCTTTGCAATACGTAGAATTCCTATAAGGAATCTACCTAATATTTCACGAGAATTTTAATTAGTAAAAATATTTTTAAATACTAATAATAACTCAAAAAATAAAACTCACCATTACGAAGAGTATCCACGTTGTAAATAAAGCAAATAAATGAAATGATGGCATCTCCGGAACGAGAAATTGTTGCAGAGATAATGATAGTTAGAAAATAGAGAGTCAACTGAAAAAGACAGTATGTAATTTGTAGAATTTTTAAATAAATGGTAGGAGTTCAAAGTTGATATCCGGTATACCGAACATTAGGTCTGAAACTGATATTTAGGTAGCTTTTAAAGCTTATGTGAAAATGAGATCTCATCTTTTTATGAAGATTTGAAAATTTGTAAAAGACCACTTTTATTATTAAAGAAATTTCTATATATAATTTTGAAATTTATCAAACTCGAAGTTTTCTTGCTAATCATCTTTTCCTTCAGTATAAATCCTGGAATTTTATTTCTGAGCTGGTAAATGAAATGAAAATGAGTTTTATTATCATTTCTTAGGATGGGAATTTGAAAACTTAAGAGTTACGAAACGGGGAAGCTAAAAGTTCTGAGATTGGATTATTACTCGTGTTGGATACAGAAGAAAAATAAGAACAACAAAGGAGCTGAAAGAGATGCAAAGTTCTGTGTACCCTTCTCCCCGGGGGTATTTAGGTAGCTTTACACAAGGAATAAATAGGATTTATGTAAAAATGAGATATCACCTTTTTATAATTAGGAATGAAGATTTGAAAATTTGTAAAAGAAGTGTTACCACTTTTATTATTAAAGAAATTTCTGTATATAATTTTAAAAAATTTCAACCTTTACAACACCAAAGATGTTTATATTTGTTTAATATAAAGCCTGGAATATTATTTCTGGGCTGGTAAATGAAAATTAGTGTTAATGCCAATTCTTAGGATGTGATATGAAAACTTAAAAGTTACAAACGGGGAAGATAAAAGTTCTAAGATAGACCACGAAAGCAAACAAGTTTCAAAAGCTCAAACCGCGCAAAACTACAACACAATATTGGAAATAATCTGAGAGGTTGTTCAATGGAGACCATATCCCTTTTCACGGATATGATCTCCACTAAAGAACCTTTTAACTTTTCGCTATATCTCCATGTTTGCTAAAAATGTATCATTGTTAAGACGACTCAAGGTAGGTATTATTCTTGGCTTGTTGATGTAATTAAAGAGAAAGAGACCAAGAGGATTTACGCATGTGTGTGAAATACGATAGCAGTGCCCTCATTTGTGGAAATCGGAATTAACAACTTCGAATCCTCACAATTAAAACGAAACCCAACTTAAATGACCCCATGTTGGATCTTTGGTTTAGATAATGGAAAGTTTATTTTTGCATAGTGTATGTTTTATTTTATTATTATTTATTACATTGTGGAATTATGACAAGTACGTTAGGAATAAATCGATTATCTCTGCAAAATATCGATTATTCAGGATTCCTCGAGATAAAAATGATAAATTTAAAAAATGATTATCAAAATTTCCATCAAATGTAATTTAAAAGATTTACCAATTTGTGATAGTTTAAAATATTATTTTCGCTTTTTATATGAAATATTGATATTTCATTTTATTTTTGTACTCTTACGGTAGCAGTTCAAAATGCTTATCATATGTTATAATTTGACAAAATATGTATTATTCCTTTAAAATTTTTGTTTCCCCGAACTTTAATAGATTTATTTCCGAATTATACGATTTGGTAATAAAAATTATTTTTAAGGAACTAAATTTATATTTCGTTACTAGCCGCCTTCGCTGACCAACTGGTTTGCCCGTTTAAGTTATTTTTTATTTTTTTATTTTATATTTATTATAGCATTACCTGTCGTAGTTTCAGCCGCGATAACTCAGGAAATATGAGAAAGAACCGAATATGTTATTGTATTTATAATGTGTTAAATATTTAAAGACGTAGATTTTAAAATTCGAGCGATACAATTCTGTATGATGCATCGCAGCTAACGAAACTTACAAACTGAGTTTCAAATAACTTTCACTCAATTCATCTATCACTCATAGGTAGAATGTTTAACTCTGAATATGGTCGGAAAGCCGAAGATGTCAGACTCCCGTGTGAACCAGTGGGTACAAAAAGTAAGGTGGCAAAAAATTCATAGACAGCTAAAAGACCCTGGAGTATAGAAGGTAGACAATAAAATTTAGAAATTAGTTAGTTTTCCAGAACACTAATGCCTTTTTGTTATCCCTAGTGTCAGCCTGTACTTTCTAATTTCTAATATCAAATTTGATGAGTTCTCACTTGAGGGAATTCAGGCTTGGCGGCAGTTCTGTGCTCTTAAACCTAACCATTTTTTAATAAAAAATTACCTATAATGCAATGAACAAAAATTTAAAAGCGTTTTTATGTCTCATAATTTTAAAATGGGTGGAAAGATTGAGATTAAATGCTTGAAAAAAGAACGAAAATAATTTCAGTGTACCTCACACACAATAAAAACAATAAAACCTGAAATAAAATAGCTTTGCCACGCTTTATAAAAATATTACGTTGAAGCAGGTGCGATAAAATATTTCAGAATTGCAGTGAATAATAAAGTGAAAATTCGACTTTGGTGTTCTTTTCCCAAAAAAACTATTTATACTATCAGAACCCTAACAATTGCAAAAGCGTGTGAATAAGAGATTTGCTGAAATAATGAGAAGGTTGGAATTTTATTTACAACATTAAAAAAATTGTTACAATTCACGATTGAAAACATTTTGAAACATTACTTAAAATTGAACAAAATGTCGCATGGAAATAAGATAGGTGTCATTGAAAAGTTAATTTTGTTTTCCTGTAAGATGGTGCAAAGATGGCTTTTTTTCCAATTATAGGATCCAAAGTTATTCCGGAGAAGCTTTAAAATCAAAAGTAATTTTTAATTAATTAAAATTTTGACAAATCCTTTCTTAGTGAGCAAGTACTCCCCAAGAAACAACCGGCAGCCAAATTTCAAGTTTCTAGTCCAAGCGGTTTAAGAGATTTCGTGATGAGTGAGTGAGTGAGCGAGTCATGGTATTTGCCTCTTATATATAAAAATTATTGTGGAAATAAGATATGTATTGTTATTATTTTTTTGAACTGTTATAATAATTTAAAGGAGCCTTCCCATTAACAAATTTAAGGGGAAAGTCAGTTTTTCAAATAATTAACAGTGATAACTAACTCAACCTCTAATGATGGAGACAGCTTTGTTTCATTTAGAATGATCCTAACAATTTCATTTATTTCCCTATTGACCCTTTAATCCACATCTTTTATTTTTGTTCATAAAAATATTCCAAGTTCAAATTTATCCTTGTTTTCATTAATGATCTCAGAAAAATTATATGTAAACTCTAATTCGAGGTAATGTCGTGCAATGTTTTTCTTTTTGCACGTTTGACGTTCTTTTTGGGTAGAAATATTATACACCGACAAAATTATCGATATATTTAAGAAAATGAGCGGGAGTGCACGAAGAATAATCGCCAATGATGATCAAAGAGTTTTTGAGTTCATCAGAAGATTCTACTGGTACTGTACACCATACATCTAAGCGGTCCCTTCTCAAAGCACAATTAGTGGAAATTTCATTGAATCTTCAACTCTTTAATCCTGAGACCACTTTTTTCTTTTAGCCACTTTAAAACAGGACCCTTCTGGGAGGATACGAATTGAATTATATTCTCCCAACCTGGGCGATCATTTACAACAACACAACAGCCCTGCTATAACCTTCCTTTAAGACAATCGGAAAAGGGCTGTGATTGGAAAGGGTAATTGAACTCCCCCCTTTCGCGCTTATCTCCGAAACGGTCGCAGAACATCACCTCCCCACAAAAGACGCCAACCGCCTCAGACCGGCCTTCGTGGCTGTCAAGGGGTAATTTTTAGAGCGGCCGGAACCGCCTCGATAGGTCTGAAAGTGTTAAGGCATGTCATAGTATCTTTCGCAATGGTGAAAGCATTTCACAATTTAATTTAATCCGATACAAATTATCAAGCCGAAAAGTCTTTTCGAAGTTTGATAATTCCTGAGAATATTGATGATGATATCTACAGTTTCAAAACATTATAAGTTTGCTTGTTTTAAATATCCTTGTTAATTCTAACAACATCGATTATTATCATTTAAATTTTGTCCTCTAAATAAGTGGTGCGCAAGCTATTTTCATTTCCGACCCCCTCACATCATTTCTTGAAGAAACGCCTTATATTTTGCATTGTAAAAGTAATTTTTTTTGAATTTAGCGACCCACAAAAATTTTCCCGTGACTCCTCTGGGAATCGCGACCCACGGTTTGAGCATCACTGCTTTAAATCAGCTTCAATGACTAATATATCAATAATTTAATTTACTGTAGCTAATTATAGATATTTTAATTTAGTGATTTGTAAATCTATAATTAGCTTAACATATCACTCTAGCTGATAAAATTCTATGCGTACTTGGACATTACAATATAGTTTTAAGCAACAGTTTTATTTTACACCATTGTTGGTGCATCTTATTTTCTTTCGAACGTATCGCTGATTAATCTAAGGGAAAATGTCAGAGATGGCTTTGAAATCTAAAAAGTGTTGTTTGTCTTTGCAGCAATGGTTCATAGCTGCAGTATAGATCAAGAATTCTACAGCTGTAGTGTCAGAAAGTATAGTTCCAGCAATGAAAAGCAGAAGGATTATATAACTTCTCTTAAAATTCTCAAAGATTTGAACTTGTTCCTGAATGACATTCGGATCTTTGTAGTCATGGAACAGTTAGTCATCCTCTGTGATGTCTTTTTCTTCATTCACAGTCCGTCATTAAATTTCCTGGTCCACCGCACCAAAAATAGGAAAAATTCTAAGTCTATGGAGATAACACCTTCTGACAATTTTCACCTTCTTTCTTATTCTGAAATAAGAGTTCTTATATATTCGAACTGAGATTCATGTGATTCCGTTCAGGTTATAAAACTGAATCCCTACATTGTTACATCTTAGAGGTTGTCATGATAAATGCGTATTTCCAATTTTATAATTGGATGCGCCTCTACCTGCTGTTTAATTTCCCTCCCGAAGAAACCGTCCCGTAAATGTTTCCTCATTATTTAAACCAAATATTTTGAAAACATTTCTGACGTCTGCTACCTGGTTCTGGTTGTTGTTTGGGAGAATTCGGCGATTTCATCACTAGATTTCATTGCAGAACTCACATTCAGAAAATGGTTCTTATGTACATCTACGGTTAGTAGATAAAGGAGAGACATTGCTTCTGGTCTCTTTTATTTCTCGTTCTTCTAGATTATCTACAGATTCATCTACAATGAAAATATGTCACAGGTTATAACTAGCATTGAAACGTTAAATGCCATGACATTTTCAGTTACCTTTGTTTGATTTCCTGAAAATGAATAGCCTTCTCTTTTTATAATGAAAAGCAGCATTAAGGATGTGTGTTATCTTATGAGCAGTTTTAAAATTCCTTCTTAAATCTTTTTATACTTTTTTTTATTTTGGAAGAAAATGTAGTGTAAAACAAACATACTATCAATCACAAACGAAACAGTATCATCACAACCAGAGAGAGCGAATTTTCACATACATAGTTTTAAGGGTTTGCCGCCGACCTGCTTTACGCGACACAGCAATTCAGATCCAAGTGGACCGAAACATCAAATTATCCAAAGTGTGCTTTGAAATTGAATATCCGATGAAAATAATTCGTGGAAAGTCTTTCCATTGCGTTCTTTGACGAAACAGTTATCATGTTTTGTCCAACCAAGCTCAGTTACAATTCTGTTAGCAATTAAAGTTAATCCATTAAAAGAACCGGACATCATTCATTATAAACACAGTAGGATTTTATCCAGCTAATTTTTAATAACTTTTAAAATAGAAAATAAAGATTGGTATAATCTTGATGTTTATTTATAAAAAAGTGTTCTTTAGCCTGTCGCTAAAAGAAGACGTCCCATTTAAAATACGGAAGTGGATGGAAAACAGGAAACAAATCTAACCTATATTGAAAAGCATTATATTTTTCCTAGTATTTATAAATAATAATCTTTTATAAATAAATGTTGTAAACCTAATCACGCATTATTCAAATCTACATGTTTTTCGTTCATTAAACCCTGTGTTTAATTATGTGAGTTGTCCAATTATGCAGTACAAATTGAGTTCTGTAGCTGGATAAATAGGCCATCTCAAAACAGTAAAGTTTTTATGAAAAGTGGCTTTTCTGTCACATCTAACCAAAGTGAGGTTTAAAAAATTATTGCATGACACTTGGGCAATGTATAATTCATAGTAATGAGGCATTAGGAAGAAGGGAGGAGGTTATTTAGAATTGTGTGTGTGTGTGTGTTTTGGAGATGGCCAGTTTTGCAGCAATCTGAAATATAAATAAATATGTCAATTTTTTTAGGAAACACAAGACATAAAACTTTTTGCACAATATTATTGGAAAAAGAGGTATATGCTTTTACCATAAAAATAGATTCAATCATAAAAAAATATTCAGAATCTTTCAGCCACATTTCTACAAGGTCGCACTAAATATTGTTTGTGTCTTCCTGAGGATTTTTGTCCCATTCTTCCTGCCCTTGAGTTTCTGATTGTAATTAGTTTCTGCAGAAAACCTATTTGTCAACACTCTCGCAATTCGGTCCAAAATGTCTCGCCATTAATTTTGTACAATATTTAGATTTAGAGGGTTCACGATTGAGCCTGGAGTCACGACTCTAATCCTACTGGTCGTGATATTTCTCCTTCTCTTCACAACTGATTTCCTCTCACCTGCCTCAGATCTATGAAAGGGTTCTCCTTCCACCGATATTTTATTATTATGTTTCCTTACAAAAACTCTTTGTCGGGATGAATTTGAAATGCTATCTTCCAGGTTGTTTTATGAAAATGCTGCTGATTTTTTTCCAATCATAATCAAGATAATCTCAGCTTAGCTTGAAAACTGTCCCATTTTCGGAAAGAATTTCTTTTCAAACGACGCTCATTTTCAATTCTTGCAAGCAAGCGCTCCGGGGGAATAAAATAATGTTCTGGATTCGGAACTCTATCTTCTTTGGGTGCCAGGGTGTTGGTTAGCGAACAACACTAAACAAAAATCATCAGTGTGGTGCTTTTTTCTTCGGCTTTCACACCCATCAGAATTACATATGAGGACCGTAACAACTATGAAGTCCTTATTCTGCGGCCAGTGAAAAAAAAGCTGATGAAATTTCATTGGAAACCTTCGGGAATTTTTGTCCCGCCAAGTGTATAAGAATTCGCTTTGTTGGTCAAGGGACCTTTCGATGGGACGTGTGTGATGGTGGAGTTATCTACGATAATTTATCAACCTGACAAGGATTTTTGGCTAGGAAATGTTTCTTCGGCAATCAAATCGGAAGATAATTAAGTCCTCCATATTTTCTCTTCTAAGAGAAAAAAAGCAGCAGTTCCCTTTTTATGTATCGTGGAATCAATTATAAATGTCTGCTTCTCCTCGTCAATCTTAGCTGCTTTGATCCTCTCATTCATTCTCAATCATTTACAAATAACATCAAAATTAGGTGAATCAAAACCAATATTGGCTCTGGTGTTGAATAGTCTTTTGAAGTACCAGAGAATAACTATGGCTGACTCGTCTTGAGTACCGAAGTTGTAAATAAGCTATATTCTTTTATGTTCAGTTAACTGCTGTGTTAATTCTCGCTTAATTGTTCTTACTACATAGTGAAATTCAATGGTTTTGAATGTATTTATGAAAGAGATATCTTTTTTCGGCCCAAATGCCTCTGGTATTTGTTATCCTCCTCTCTTTCCTGAAAGCACCACAGACATTTCCATGGTCTTTATCCCCCTCACGTCTTACATTCGTCTGTCACATCCACTTTGATACATAATTAAATGAATTATTATGAATAGAACCTGCAGGTGCCGTTTTGCCGCTTCTCCTTTCCTTCTAGACGGATATCTTCTGCGCTACCGTACCTGACAAAGAAGAACTTCCACATATATCTGCATCTTGTTCAAAAATGTAAAGATTCAGAACAACCAAACTCGAATTCATGGCAATGTTCTCATTATAAGTTTTAAGCCTGATTTTAGCAAGATTTTATGAAACTACCATTGCGCTGCCTGACGGATTTGGAGATGGCCGGTTTTGCATCCGCACCCATTAGTGGAGATGGCCAGTTCTGCAGGAAACCTTGATTTTCGGGCTCACTTTAAACATAGATAGAGCCAGGTTTTAAACATTTTCGGGTTGACAGTTGGTAGAAGAGACCAATCATATTGACTTAAAAAATTTGAAAAAACACACACATTTGTTAAAGAAATTGGAAATGGACACTTTTACAACTACACGACACATTTGTGACTGCTATTATGTTATTGAAAACGGCGGTTGCAATCCCATTATTATGAAAAGTTTACAGCGCCGCTCGATATCTAAATCTCTACCAATGAGTTCCAGAGTATAAAGCGTCTCTATTAGCACAAGATGCTCTACAATATTCATTCGATATCTTCACGATGTAATGCGGCATTCAGAATATCGTAGCAACATCGTGGTGATATCGCAGAATATCTTGTGCTAATAGGGGATATTCGTGAGTTACACCAGTTCATTTTCCATAATATCGTATATATTCATCCAAGATTATCTTAGTTAAAAATTCAGCAATCCAACACGAAACTGGGATGTACCTAATGACAGATTGTTTTTGTCTGCTTATCACAAAAGCGACATTTGAATCTTTCCACCACTCATTTATTTTGCATGCACAAAATATTGGAGAGGGAACTATTTCATAAAATTAAAATTAAACATTCTCTCGAAAAATACATTGTTATTAGAATTTAAAATTAATTTCTGATTAAAATGGCAATAATAAATATGAGATACAATATTACAATGAGAGAATTGAAATTATTCATTTGTCACATTATTATTATGTTATATTATAGGAGGTATTACGTCAAGTACTCGTTTCTTGTGAAGACACTTTTTTTTTTACTCATCAATATAGTCAGATAACAAATGTTTATAATTCTCATTTATAGATAACAAACATTAATTTGTGTCGTTTATTGGTATTCGATACAGCAATATTGCATGAGGATGTTATAAAAATAATCTCGTCTCATTTATTTACATTTTTGGGTGAATTTGTTACTTGGCGAAAGCTACGTAGCATAAACGGTTTTGTTAAAAAGAGAAATAGTCTTTACTTCTTTATGAAACTTGATGGCAATAAAAAGAAATGCGCAAAAGTCAAAAGTCAGTCACACATGCGTTCAACATTTAAGAAAATGGATTGAAGACAAAATAGAATTTCTATTCATTTGCTATTCCATTGTAGTGGCGAGAACTGGCAAGTTATGTAGATTGCATTTTTGTTTATCCAAAATAAAAAGATACAACTAGAACAAAACTAGTGTTGTGTATCTAGAAATAATTTTGGCAAGTAGACAATCAAGAAATCTCGAAAGGAAGATGTCCGAATACATTCTTGGTGTTCTTTTCTCAGAGACCTACCTACAGAAACTGGCGTCCATGGCAATTCCTTAATTTGCAATCCCCCTTTTTTTCATATAATAAATAAAAATACAAACTATTTTTTTCTGTAACCGTACGTAGGAGTATGTAAAGATAGGGATTTCAATAATAATAATATACAAAGCATTTTTGAACAGCTATGGTTTATATATTACAAAACAGCTACCTTCGGCGACCAGATGGTTCCCCAGTATATTGAAGGTATTAATTTAGTATTTGGAATCAACTTTAACAAAATTTTTCAATTTATGGAATTTTTGTTACACTAGAAGCATTAATTGCTACAAAGGACCTCGACATGAATTATGAAATATGAAAGAAAACATTACACAAAAAGGATTAGAATTTTAACTAAATTTTGATATATAAACAGAAGGGAAATGAATTTAATGTTTTACAGTTAATGACGTGAATAATTTGCTGTGACATTCAATTGTTGAAAGAACTTTGAGCTGAATATGCCTCTATGAAATTCTGAAATATAAAATTTAATGATTTTTTTCTTGTTCATGTATAATTCCAGTTAAAATTGCAACGATTACGCAATATTTAGCTTATTAGAAAGACCATGAAAAAACTGACTCTGCGAGCGATTACTCTATCTTAATTTATCACTTACTAGAAGAGTACCTGGCGTTGACATGTCTTTATCAGTTCTGAATATCTTGTATGCCCGGAAACTGAATAATTATTTAAAAATAAAAATGTTTTTAGTGTTATTTTTTTTACAAAAATATTTTGCGATAGTTATTTGTTCATGGAAATATCCATAAATAAATAGTATGAAAATTTCTTTCATTTATTTGATATCATAGTATACAATATTACATATATTTCTTGCATTATTTGCCACTTTTTGGAGACATCTTATTATTATAGTAACCCTGAAA